>JAGKPX010000041.1:0-242967 GCA_022609215.1 Alternaria triticina
ACTATAGTAGTATATTATACTAAAAGCCTAAGTATATTACTTTTAGTAAAGTTAATAAGTATTTCTTTAAAAGCGCCTATTAGTAAATTTATAGTAGCTATAGTAGCTACTAATATTATATATTAACTAAACTACTTTATAGTTAATAGTATTTTTTTATAAAGTATACTATTTATTTATTTACTTATAATAAAGTTATAAAATAATTAAAGTAAGTAGTTTTATAAAAGCTATAGTAGTTAAAGCACTTTAGTATATCTTAGTAGCTTTTAACTAAGCCTTTATATATAGCTAATAGCTTACTATACTTAAGATAGTAGGCTACCTTTATATAGTTTATAATTTTATAATACTTTTAATAGCTAGAGTTATATAGTAAAATAAGTAAGTTCTTTTAAATTTTTTTTAAATAGTTACTCTAGCTAAATAGGCGGAAAGCGCGAACTAGGGTAGAGAAAGAAATGATCCACGTGATCCTTCTATCCTCCTAGGGGCCGTGCCGCGATGGTCGGACGCTCGTGGCTAGCGAGCAGGCAGCGACGCAGGATGGCGCAGATGCGGCATCTCGGTCTTCCGAACCTGCTATTGAGGTATGCCATGCAGACTCGATCGGCTACACATACGTCTTGATACTGACATGTTCAGTTGACTGCTATTACCGAAGCCCGCGCCAACAGTCGGGATGGAGCTGGAAATCGTCCTGCGCCGACAACGTCGCAATTACCTCAGCCTTCCCAATTGGAATTACGTCAGCAGGCGATGAAACTCCTTTTTAGACCGGAAGATGCACTATGGCCCGGGTTATTCGCATACTGCGTGTATCTGGAACGGGTAGGTCTCGCAATGTTCCTGGAAAAACCGCATCTTGATATCCTTTGGCGTATCATTGGTCGCCCAAAGCCCCAAGAAGTCTACGAGGTCTGGCATTGGTGGATATTCGTTTTGTCTGGATTGAAAGACTACGAGGATCAGTTTGACTGGTATCATCTCTCGCCTAGGACACTCTCGATGCCGTGCTTTTCAGGCCACGGACTCAAGCTCCTTGGACTTACGACCCAGGGACTCTTTGAGAGTTTATCCACAAAATTTCACGTGCGTCCTCAAAGCATGGATGAAGAGTCACGCAATTCGGTTTTGAATTCCATCTTTACGGTCATAAGCACGGCGTCCTCAGTGGCAGAAATCGGTTTATCTCAATACTGCAGATATCAGATTGTGGTACGATGTTATGGTGATAGAAGACCCATCAATATGGCCTCCGTCGCGAACATACCCTTTCTGGATCTTATCGGAGGTCTCACTGAAGATGGAAGAGCTGAGGAGGATAAATATACTCCCTTGACTTCTTGTTCAAGTCAGCACATAGACGCCGGAGCTGCCTTGGAGAGTGGAGGTATCCATAGAGGACAAAGCAGTGTGGGGCACTGTGAGGATTTCATCTACGAGAGCACCGTCAACTTCGACTCGCTCTTGAGGGTTAGTGGTTTAAGGATCAAGTGGGTCTATAAGATTAACGAACACCTCTCTTGGGATCCAGTTGACTGCACTGTCTGCATTTTCAGCTTCCCCACAATCTGTATGGCACAAGATGCAAGACATAGTTGTGGATTGATGGCGAGGTCAGTAATCGAGAGCGTTTCATGACTTGCGAACGACGATTAACGCTCTGACTAGGCTACAGGACAAAGCTCTACCAGGTGAATGTAGTGCGCCAGCTAGTGGTAGAGACATCAAGAGATGGAAGGGCGAGTTGATGCGTACATACCGCCTTCTTTTCGGTCAGAATCCCCGGTCTCGAAAACTCCTCAGGGATTCTTTCAATAGAGGAGGCGGCTATGGACTAGACCCTATGATGGAAGCGCTGTCAACATTTCCGCATTCTAGATCTCGCTTCTCCGTATCCAGACTGTACCAGAACGATTCCGACCCCAACAAATCTATCACGTCGGAAATCTATCGCATGTATAGCGATTCGCCGGGATCAAGTGTATACAGCGCTGCTCGCGACTTTCCCATATTTGGCTCACGCCTACTAGCCCTACAGAAGCATAACCAACGCCAACAGCCGAGCCGCGTCCGAGACCTATGGAGAGATCGACGCAATCCATTGCAGTGGTACACGTTCTGGGCTGTCATCGTGGTGGGAGGTCTGACCGTTATACTGGCTACTTTGCAGCTCGCTGTTTCGGTTGCGCAGCTATACTACGCGCCTCGTATGGCTTGATGCAATAGAAAGATTATGGTTACCCATAAATGGAAGACGGAAGAGTTGCGAGACAGGCGGTGTTGCATTCTGGTTCAACTTTATGATAGGTTCACACAAGATGGATCATTAACACAGCCCATGCTGTTCACAATTAGACGCACCGCTCAACCCAAGACCTAATGATGCCCTCATCACTCTCCTCGTACTCCCTATATTCCATTTCCCCATTCTTCTTCAGGAACGTATTCCCCTGCACGAACTTCGCCCTCCGCTCTGGTCTCGTCTCCACAATGCTTCTCCACTCCTCATATACACCCTCCACACTCGTCAAGCTCTCATAAAATGGCCGACACGCCTCGGCATTCGCTGTGCACCGCCAGATATGCAAACTGCACATCAAGCGACCCAGTGCAGGTTTGCCGTGGGAACAGATTTTAGTACTGTCGATGGTGACGTGTAGCTCGGATGTGTTAGCGTTGTGGTGGACGGTGAGAATTCCGTTGCCTTCGATGAGGAGGTGTTTGAAGATGGCGAAGTAGCCTTGGCTGTGGGCTTGGGTCCACTTCTTGTCATCGGGGTTGTAGTGTTCGAGCGAACGGAGACCTTCGACACCGAGGTGTAAATAGGAAAGACATATCAAGTCATCAGCTGTTAACGCACTATTCTCGTCGTACCCGAAGATCGCGAGAATGTCTTTGCTGTCGATGAGGTACGCAGACATGAGTATAGCCCTACACTCTTCAACTGAATTGGCAATGTCTTCGAAGATGCTCCAATATGTTTCGTTGGGGCGGTAGCAGGAGGCCACCGATTGACCCGTCAAAGGGTCAATTGGCGGGTTTGTGACATCGAAGTTGAAGATACCGGGGGCTGTTTCGCTCAGGAGTTTTCCGGTGCCGTGGCCGATGAGTTCGTGGATGACTGTTGCGACGAAGCGGACAGTATGAAGGTTCTGACGGTAGTGGTCGCCTTCTGAAGGGTGGAGGTAGATGGATGCGCCGGGGGAGTTGCGATTCGCACTCATTCGGTTGGCGATGATGATGTTCTTTGAGCCGTGGTTTTCGCGAATATCGTTGTACTGCGCAATTGGAGGTAAGTAACTAGATTATTGAGGTGTGGCGGACAGTTCAAATAACTTACGTTGGGGAGATTCGACGCTTCCCAAACATACGGGCAGCAGACAGTTAGCGCTGCGTCATCATCGTTAGCATGCGTTCATGTATGGAGAGGGCCGGCACTCACCATACACGATAGCACATTGGGGTATGACAACCACGTCCTTCTCGAACAAGCCATTTCCTCCGTTCTCCGCCGTCGCCCAAGGTAACAAGGTACAGAACTTCGCTGCACTAGCCACGAAGACTTCCATCTTCTTTGTTTCTTCTGGATCCGTGATACATACTACGCCTTCCCATTCCGCTCGTACGCCATGGGGGTCGCGATAGCATTCTACGAAGCCAAGGATGTGTTCGATCGAGGGGGCAACGTCTTTGACCCAGGTTTCCTGGCCTTGTCGATATGCTCTGAGACATCCGGTTACGAGGCTGTAGATGTAGCGTTCAAGCGTCTTCACCTGGTTGTCGTTCTGTGCGTACATGCGGGCGCGACTGAGGCTGTGGTAGTTTGTTAGTTTTGGTGTGAACCGGGAGATTTGATGCTGTCATCTATAATTTGGATATCAAGATTCAAATAGACTTACTAGAAGCCGATATTAGACACTTGGTTCCGATGGTCTCCTTTCATCAATGTAACTTCCGAGCCGCCAAGGCGTTCTGCCGCAGTAAGATTGTCACTGCGTAATTCATACGACGCCTGCAGAACTTCATAGACAGCGCTTCCATGTTCCGTTGTCTTCCGCACCCTCGTGTTCTCAGGCTCATAGCCCTTTTCCTGCATGGCTAGCTGGATTTCTTTGATCTCTGTACGGGTAATGCGGTCGCCCAGGTAGTAGCTCGACACGGCGTTATCGCTCGGATAGCCTATGTTCTGCGGAGCTACTGCAGTCATACCCTCAACTAAGTTCTCAGCAGCAGATTCTTCCATCTCTACGCATCGTACGATCTTCTCCAGAGACTCTTTGCGAAGATCAGGCACAAACTTCCGGCCTCCCTCACCCTACGTAGTCAGCACATAATCTCGTCTTCTCCCACGACTGTTGGCACTTACATAGAAGTTTCCGAGATTGTACAGGAACAGCCCAGCATAGCTCAAAAAAGCCTTGACTTCGTCGTCGGTCACCGCGCATACATCCTCGAACTGGCTCCAATCGCCCTCGCACGCACGATAGGCCTTTATGATGAAGTCGAAGATGGCTTCCGATTCTAAAGAGGTCTGGCGCAGAATGATGCGCGCTCCATGCCAGGCTGCTTGCGAGAGATAGTGAGCGTAGAGCTTGTCGCGAGGGGGAAGGCTGTCGAAGAGAGGCTTGATCGCCAGACGGTGGATTGGAGAGGCCTGGTCAGGCACTCGAGCGCGATTGGAAGCCATTGTGGAATAGTATGATGAGGTCGTGAGTAAAATGCACGCAGGTGTAGCGACTCTGAACCCGCGTAGCTGTGCGTTTGCATTGGTTGCACGTGATCGAAGCAAACGCAGCCATCGATGCATTGATCCTTGATATCAGATTTGAGGCGGCATTTCGCGGTCGAGAGGGCATTCAGGTTCGCACCATGGTCTTTCGCGGCGCACGACAATACGTGGAGCTTGGCTCAAGCTACGTTGGTGTACGGTGACTCTTTGTACGACATTGGATGTTGGATGTTGGACATTGATCGATTAGTGCCATATCCTCGGTTAGTGTTGGTTATGGTTTTACTTGTTTCTCCGAGTCTTTTACTCGGTTCTGGTAAGAGAATGACGCACTAACGATGGGTCAAGCTCGTCTTCAAACTCGCAGCGGCACCGTGAACAAGAAATGGGAAGATGGTTGAAGCAATCGAGCACAACATGTCAATATGGCGCAGTGTTGGCGACGTTCGAGTTGCACCCAGAGACCTAGCGTAAGAAGTTATAAAACAATCGATGGAGAACTTTCCGGGGAGCGAGACTTCAAGTAGATTTGCTTCGTTGTCAGCAAGCCAGCAGCGATCATCTTCGATGAGTGGGTGCTCCATGTGGACGCGCATACGTTCGGCATCCGACCATCTTAGCTAAGAGCAATTGCGATGTAGACGAAATAGTGCTTTGGGGTTCAGTTCAAGCATCGCTTCTTTGCGATACTATCATCTAAGAAGGCGGGCATCGCTGGATATGATGGAAGAGTGAGGCGTCGATGCCAGGAACGCGCTGGAGTTTAGCGTGGAAGATTCGCGACGAGCTAGTGCCAGTTGGGTACAGTCACGTGGTCAACATCCATCATCAATCGCGTCGACGTCGCATTGCTCTCCGCCTTCCACCTGCATGTAACGTGCTCCCCTTTGATGATAACGCAACTGTTCTATCGATACTGGCGATACGAAAGCCGCATCACAGAGGTGCCGTGCCACACGATCGCCAACCGCAGCTATGACTCCCTATTAACGGACGGCACGCTTTTGTCTATGGCGCAAACCACTAGATCGCTACCACAGGTGCAGACACCATCTAGAGAATCTGGGAAATAAGAGAGCGCATCGTCCAAGCTTGCATTCTCCCCTTTGCCGACGCTGACATCGCAAAGTCGAGTCAACACACGTCATTCACGAACTTCATTAACCCGAACATCTCAACAGCCAAGCCTCCACTCCGCTGCTGATGCTGAATTTCGTAGGTAACAATGCATGAAGCTAAGCCCGCGAAGCGATCTCTTACTCCAACAAACGACCTGTCATAGCCGGATTGAGTAAAGATGTGCGCTGCACCCCGCGATTCGGGAGACGTTTGGCGGGGATCTATCGTTGGAGAATTGGAGGGGATGCAGCGATAAGAAGGTTGAGCGTGTGTGTGCAGGGCACGGTGTTTCAGTGAGCCTGCCACAAGGAATTATGTCGTTCAAAGAGAAGGATCTTGAAGCCGAGCGGAAGGAGCATGTCAGTGTTCATCCAAGCCCTCCTGGAACTATGCGCTGACGACAAAAGATCTCATTCAACGAGAAAAGCTACGGCGTTAGAGACGACCGTGTCAATGTCGACGACACCGTAGTCCCAGCGAATGACTCCTCGGGACCGGCATCGTCACCTATCGAAAAGGATGACAAGGAAACACGTCGCATCATTCGAAAGATAGATCTCAGGCTCTTGCCAACACTAGCTGTCATCTATGCATTTGCACTCATCGACCGCGTTAACCTTCCAAATGTACTGCATACTCTCACTCATCGTTGCATATCATATACTGACTCACCTTCCAGGCGCGTATCGCAGGCATGGACGAGGACCTGGGTCTCTCCATCGGTTCACGCTACTCGATACTCACGATGATCTTCTTCATACCATATATAATATTCCAGTTTCCGGCGAACATGATCATCCGTAAGCTGGGTCCTGCCGTATGGCTACCCTCCTTGGTCGTTTGTTGGGGCGCTGTCACGATTGGCATGGGCTTTACGAACGACTGGACGCAAGCACTCGGATGCCGAATCATACTGGGTGTGCTCGAAGCAGGCTACTACCCTGGCTGCGTCTTCTTATTGAGTTGCTGGTACGTAAGGTTCGAGGTGCAAAAGAGATTCAGTGGATTCTACCTGCTAGCACTTCTTGCAAGTGGTTTCTCCAACATCTTGGCTTGGGGGCTCAGCGAGATGAGAGGTCTAGGAGGACTGAATGGGTGGCAATGGATCTTTGCGATCGTATGTCAAGCGCCTCCATACTCTCTACCAATTGCTGACAGATAATAGGAGGGTGCCATCACCATGTTGCTGGGCTTCCTCGGCTACGTAACCATTATCGACTTCCCCGATAAAGCCAGCCAACCCAGTCCCATCACAAAACGCCCTTTCCTGACCGATGCGGAAGCCAACATAGTTCTGGCCCGCATCCAACGCGATCGCGGCGATGCCGTCGCCGATAAACTTACCCGTTCAACCATCGCCAAACATCTCCGCGACTGGAAGATCTGGGAGTTTGCATGGCTCTACTTCCTCAATAACGTTGTTGCATACAGCTGGGGATACTTCCTGCCAATCATCCTGCGCAACGATATGGGTTACTCCGTCGCCATGAGCCAGATCCTGTCTTTCCCGCCATATGTCCTTGCTGCCGCTTGGATGTTCGGTACGGCATGGGTCGCCGACAAATATAGAATGCGCGGTGCAATCATCGTATTCAACTGCGCATGGGCAGTCTTGGGAGTGTGCATGATGGCTTTCCTCAGCAACGCTCGCGCACGGTATGCCGGAGTCTTTCTAGGCGTTAGTGGTGCGAACGCGAATGTGCCGAGCATATTGAGCTATATGCACAACAACATCGTGGGTCAGATGAAGAGGAGTGTTGCGAGTGCGCTGTTAATCGGAGGTGGAGCTTGTGGAGGCATCGCAGCGTCGAATATCTTCCGACAACAGGATGCGCCCAAGTACATGTGAGTTCCGTGTATCATGATGTACGGGAATATGAAGCTGACTAGTATAGACCCGCCATGGCTGTCGTCATCGCGACCCAAGTACTAAGCATCCTGCACGTACTGAAGAACTTCTGGGTCTACTCACGAGCTAATCGCCAGGCTGATCGCGGAGAGAGAATTCTGGAGGGCCAAGAAGGATTCCGACAAACGCTGTAGATTTGGGGCTGAACTGCCCGCCACCTTGCCAGCGTACGATGAACACTACGAATATATGCCGCTACGCTATGCTATGCCATGCTATCAAACTCATCATATAGTACGCGACGTGACAGCTTTCCCTCGCAGCAAAGATCCCAGATCCTGCATGCCAAACCAAGACTAGCCCATCAACCTCCGCCGCCTTCCGCTGTCAACACTGACAGTATTGTCTGGCCCGATGCTGATGCTTAGACTGCTAGTATCGTCCTCGCTTGGAGCCCTCCTCCTGTCTCTGTCTCTGTCCCTTCCGCTGACAGCCTGGCTCTTACTCCTCTCAGGTTGTATGACCAGCCACGTTGAGCCGCCTCCCTCATGCTCTTGTTCCATGAGCTGAAGTTGTGGTCCTCCGCCTCTCTCATCTCCTCTTCGCATGTCCCTGTCTCCTCTTCTCACATCGGTTTCGCTTAGTCCTCGCTCGTTTCGGCCGCGCTCTCGACTGGGCTTCGCGTTCTTGGTAGGTGGTGGTGGAGGGAAGAGAGAGGGGAACTTCGCGGTTTTCAGAGGTAGTGTAGTAAGCGAGGAAGGTAGCGGGAGAGATTCGATCAGCGTCAGCTTCTCGAGTGGTATGGAGGTGAGGAGAGAAGCGGGTAGGTCGACAGGCGAGCATGCGACTATCGTGTGCCGTAGGTGCGTGTTCGATGCGAAGAACGACAAGTTTTCTGTGTCATGTTAGCGACTTCGCAACCTTCCACCTCGAGCATACGTGGATACATACCTCGCACTTTTCTTCCTGCTCCGCCTTCCTTGCCGACTCCAGTGTCGATCCAGTCGAAGCTCGTTATCCTGCCGCAGAAGCCAGTCGAGAAGGCTCGTAGCTGGCCCAAGTTCCGAACCTTCTCAAGTCGTACAAGGTAGTTGGCCATGCCCTCTAAGTTGGCATATATGCGGACGATGATGTCGAGTGAGTCAGCATCTTCGTACAGCTCCCGCAAGTATTCCCTTATCCGTATGTTCAGTTCATCTGCTAATGCTTCGCCGCCTTGAGCCTTTCGTGTTATGTATTTGTCTTGGAACTGAGACGGTCAGCTAAGATGCACGAGTAGAAGTATACTACAGCACATACCAGGAAGCCTTCGGCATCGGCATCTATGAGCACCATAACGAACGGCCGTTTGGACTGCGACTGCACTAGAGCTTCTTCCTTTGCCTTCGACTCTGACAGCTGGCCTTGCATCGTCCGCGTGACATCTGCGATTTCCGCTTGCAACGTCCGCCTGACATTCTGTTCGGAGCCGAGGTCGAGTTCACACTGTGCGAGGCGTGCTTCTGTCTTTTCGAGCTTGTCCAGGAGTTCCTACTCCATCGTCAAAACCACCGTGGTACCCAGGACGCCTCCAGTAGCATACCTCGATAAGCTCGCACCTCTTCTCCTCCAGAATCCTAAACTGCGACAACCGATCGCGAAACGTCATCGGAGGTGGGGCAGGCGGGCCCGCAACAACTAATTCCGCCATCTTCAAAGCCGGCAAACGTCACACAATCACCAGAAGGCAGGAAACTTACTAAACGACAGAAAAATCTGGGGATCCTAACATTTAAGAAGACGCGTTGTTTTGGGCTCCCGCGCAGCGCTAGCTAGTTGTTTTGCATCTGCATGGCCCAAAGTACGGTGACGCCGCCGGTGCGAAAGATGGCAGGTTCTGATTGGCTGGACATGTGGGGGAGTTGGGCTCATACGCTGCCTTGGTGTTGGAAGTCACCGGAAGCATACAGAAGGTCATGAGCTGGCGGGCTGTGTTCTGGTCACGGATGCATTCTTTGCGGCATGTAATATGCGGCGCGAGCCGCAATGGGTCGCGTGAGGCGGAGATGGAGGGGTGATGGGGGCTCTGTAGACGATGAGGGGCATGTTCTTCTCACTTTAGCCCCTCATTTTTCGAAACGCACGTCACATTGCTTCTCTGACTAACGATACAAAGGTGTTGAGGTTTCTGGATACATCCATGAATGTCTCTATGGATCACAGCTTTCTTCCACACACCCAGAATATCCAACGCTTGCATAGAACCCCAACGTCCTTATGACTCACTCATCGAGGAAGCTCATCGGTTACGTGACCCGGATAATGTCGGTATCTGGTATCGCAGTTGTCATCACGGCACGACGATCAATCTTTCCTCCAGACGTGCGTGGCAGCTGCTGGCATATCACGGCGCGGGTCGGACGCATGTAAGCGGGAAGATTGAGACCGCGAAGCAACTTCAGCAGATACCGGCGCGATGCAGCGTTGACTGTCCCGGACATGACAACAACAGCCAGGATCTGCGGTTCTTCCTGCTCTTCATTGCTGTGGAGAACCACGACCGCTTCCACCACCCTTCCTTTGGCCTGGTCAACAATTGTCCGTGAGACATCTCCTAGCTCAATGCGAAACCCGCCTACTTGCGCGATTGACTCATCCAAGCGTCGCGAGGTAACGAAAAGTACCCCAGTATCGTTGATGAATCCCCAGTCGCCAGTTCGAAAGCATTTCACACCAGTTCCAGGATGTTGCTGGAAACGATGATCGTCGGCCTTAGAGCCAAAGTAGCATGGCCCAACACCTGGACCAGCGACCCAGATATCACCAGTCCAAGCTACAGGAAGTGGCCTGCCCAGATGGTCGCCTATCCAGATGTGGTTGTTCGGCAACGCGGTTCCCACGGGAATGAGCTGACCTTCTTTGTTAGCCGCGTACGCCTTGTAATCGACAAAGCCCATGGAGGAAGCGATTGTCGTCTCCGTCGCTCCGTAAAAGCTTGCAAGCTCCAGGTTGTGAAGTTGAAGCTCGTTGAAATTGCGAATAACGCTCGATGAGATGTTTTCTCCGCCACTCAACGCGAATTTCCAAGATTTGCAGTCCTTGAGCATGTGACGAGGATGTTGGAACCAAAGTGAGTAGTCGGACGGTGTAGCAATAGTAGTGGTGATCTTCTGGTGCACCATGACTTTGGTCACATTGGCGGGAGATGAGTCTGCGGCTAAGAAGAGTGTGCCTCCAGACGTTAGGGCGAACAAGATCTGAAAGAGCGACATCTCCGACGTCCAGTTGCTGTGCTGCAATACGATCGGCTTCTCGTCTTCGAAGTTGTAGGCAGTGGAAGCCACAAGCACCTTCAAATTCTCGTGTGTCAAAACGACGCCTTTTGGCAGACCATCGGACGACGGAAGATGCAGTCCCACAGCAAGATCGTCTGGCAGCGGCTCCTCGATGTCGTCGAAACCTTCCGTGAAGAGCATGTCGCCGCAGAAGAACACGGTACCAAGTTGGAGTTTTAGTGCGTAGTCAACTAGATCTGGCGTGCTGACGATGCAAAACATAGTGTCGGAGTTCTTAGCGATAGGAATGTTGTCATCAACGGACAGGCGGTAATCGATCGGAACGTAGACACCGCCAGCGCACCATATCGCGACGATACTGCAAACAAGATCGATGGTTGGGGGACCGAGCACGCACACAGGAGTACCACGACTGACTTCGTGCTTCTTCAGATCGGAAGACATGGCGACCGCGCGACGTATGAGGTTGACGTAGGTAATCTTTTGGTTTTGTTCATCCTTTACAGCGACACGATCGGGAGTCATTGTTGCGATCTCTTGAAGCTTTTCGAGGACGCTGCTGAATGAGACTTGGTACTCAGGTCCGGCGCCGTGCGCCATACCTTGCCCACGCTCTTCTTGGGGTATAAGGTCCATATCGATGATGCTGGTAGTCTGGCTCTGAGCAACCATTTGCGTCATTGCTTGGATGTACATCCCCGCCACTACTTCAGCATGTTCTTTGTCATACGTCTTCTCGTCCAGGCCAACGAATACGACGAGGTTGCGGTCGGAGTTTTCGCGTACAATCAAGACGAGGTCTTGAGCATGCTCGAAATACATATCGGTAGTCGGAGAAGTAGGACATCCGCGAGCAATCCAGTCGAAGGTAACTTGATGGAGAAGTGTCTGCTTCGAGATGTTCAACTCGGATAACAGATTCTTGACTGGTACATGAAGATACCGTCTAGACACGCCCATGATCGCTTTGGTCTGCTCCAAGAGTTGGTTGGAGGTGTGTTGCGAGTCGCCCTTGAAACGCACTGGCATAGTATCGCCCTTGCCCTTCAAAGCTCGACCCAGGCCGATCACGAAGTCGTCGGTACCAGTGAGCTGTGTGAGTAGGATCTGCAGCGCAGCTAAACCGACGCTTACCCCTGAATGTTCGTAGTCGTCGCACATGAATCGAATGCCGAAAGAGAGATTTGCTGAGATGGTTGTCTCAAAGCGATGGAAAGCCGGAACCGCATCGGGGTTGCGAAATCCTCGAGTCGTGAACGGTAACATTGGTAGAGACGTGGGTCGACCTTCCATTTGGGCTGTCCATTGCCACAGACCAGAGGCCGGTAGGGGGGTCATATGAGAGAGTGGGCTGCTTTCTAGAGTATGGGTCGCCTCGAAAGAGTCGCTAGGGGTCGCTGGAGGCGGTGCAGGCAATGAATAACCGGGGGTGGATTGCGCTCGGCGAGATCGAGTAGGTGCAGCTTGTTCCATCGGATGTTGGGCAGGCGATGGAGATGAGAAAGGGTCTTCGTCGAAGTCTCTATCCTGCATAGTCGCGTTAGCCAAGACCTAATACTCGGGCTAGACCGTCAGGGATACTTCGTCGAGTGAATTTGGAGTGCACGGTTGGCTTTTCTACCTCGACCATAGTGTTTTAGCGGCAAACCATTCTTCTTGTTTCCCTCAGTAACCCCAGTAATTGCGATAAGCATAGTGAAGCCAACAGCACTAACCTTCTACCCACTTGATGGGTCCGTATGACTCTCTGCGCTTACAAGTTAGATTCGATTGAGGGAACGCCGAATCGACACCCACCGGTCTCAAACCCCCAGTCAACCAAGACCATGAGTAACATCGACACTGCTCTCACGTCTGACGACAAAACCGCTCATGCACCCATCAAAGCACCCACTAATGGGCTTGGAGATCTTGGCAAACTTCCCAGAGAATTGAGAGACATTGTCTACGAAGCAATGCTTGCTAGTACATCGCAACGACACTATATGATATTCTCCAATATTCCCAGAAAGAATGCAAATGTCGAATACCAGCTCTCGAGACCTTACTGCTACGGCCCATCGTCCATTTTCCAGGTATCCAGCGCGATCAGGAACGACTCTACATCAGTAGCCCTTGGTAAATCCCATGTTATATCCGAAGGCTATCGCAACATACATCGACTCACCACCTTTCTCTCAGCCAACAACGCTTTTGGTAGCGTAAGATCGTTGGAATTAGGAGGCATGCACAACATCAGAACTTTGCTCAGTCACATAGACAAGTTCCCAGCGCTCTAGAGCCTCGGTATCGGAATGTGTACAAGTGTGTTGGCGCGAGTCGAGTACAGAGTCAATGAGCCAACAGCAGACTCCGTGGCGAAAATAGTGCAGAAGTACAGGTTGGAGAAACTACTCGAGTGCAGTACTCTGCGATATCTCACGTTGCATGAGTTCAGTTCCAACGTCTGCATATGTAGATATCAGTCCAATGAAAGAGCGCTACGCGGTTTGGGACTATGGTTGACGAGGGAGTGCGAGGAAAGAAAGATCGGCATTCATGTCGGACTTCTGCAGATATGTAAATGGGAACGTAACGGACGTTTGCGGTGGCATGAGACGACCATTAAGAGGCTCTCTGAATAATGGTGGAGACCGAGGGAGCGGCTGGCTGATGGACGAGCCTTTACGGGCATTAAGTTATTTGTTAGCAGGACATTACATCAACAATGCCGAGACACCACTAAAGAAATCTTTCGCCATGACAGGAATGCTCCAAGCCGACCGGTGTATCAGTAGTGTTGGCCGATGCTTATGTAAATGCGATGACTACTAATTTGTATGCATGGCGAGACTCCAGCGAACAGCGGAGGTTTCTGTGATACGAGGCCTTATTACAGCGCGACGAACCCTTGTGGTCCTTCTAGGGATTGGTCGTAACTCGAATGTTAGAGCACTCGCAAGATATGCATCTTCGCACATGAATAGAGAGGATATGCATGAGACCTCGATAGCATAGGCGCGCGAGATGGTGCTGGAAAAGAGGATGGGAAGAGCGTCCAGGAGCGGTCACATATTTGGATAGTGCTATGAGCGTGCCAAGCCGCTAACGCCACGGCACGCGTCGGCATGCTTCTCACGTGTCTCCTCTCGTCCACGCGAGACACAACGCGTTCTTGACCGTCACCGTTGCACTCTTACGGGTTACATTGCTACGAGGAGGAATTCTGAACCTCTAAATTACACCGGGATACGGAAAATGTTTCTACTCGGACGAACCGGCGTCAGCAACAACGATCAGGCCAACCAAAACGCGTCGCGTTCTCAGCCGTCGAACCTAGCGCGCCAGCATCATGACACCATGACACGCTTGCGTGCCAACCCTAAACCTTGACCTTCTCCGTCTGTTCCTCGACGATAAACCTCCACATCACCTCTGCTGCCGTCTTTGCGCCGTCCATGGAATTCATCGTCTCCGCTAGCGTCCGCGCGCTCGCTGCATATGAAGGATCCTTGAGCACCGTCAATACCGTGCTGCGAATGTTCTTGGCCTTCCAGAACTGTTTCTGCACGCGAATACCTGCTCCAGCATTCATGGCGTTGTCCAGATTCGTCTGCTGCTCGACTTGTAGCGCGACACCGACAATAGGCTTTCCTGCAGCCAAGGCGCATTGGACAGTCCCTTGACCTCCATGTGTGACGATGAGGTCGGCGAGCGCATTGGCAGCCGGTGCTGGGATGAACCGATCAGTCACCAGAAGCCGCGCATCTCCGCCAGCGATCTCAATTGCCTTGTCGATGTCGCAGATGGATTTCGAAGCCAGCACGACTGCGTTCCAGTTGTCGTCAGGGTTCAATCGTAGAGCCTTGATCGCTTCGAACAAGAACTCTTCCGTTCCCGAGCTGCCCATTGTAACTAGGATCGATGGACCAGGACCCTTTGTCAGATGTGCTGATATGTCTTCGTCCAGCTTCGAGTCGTTTCGCGCGTACAAGGGACCTGTAAGGACTATGTTCTTTGGGAGGCGGTGCAGGTATTCTTGATGGAATATGGGGTGGTCGTTGACCAAGTTGAGATCGGCCATGTTCATGTCGAAGAGGGAGATGGGTCCCGTGACTGGCCAGCCGCAGGCAGCAGCAGCAGCTCCTAGGCGCTTCTGTCGGAAGATAGGAGCGTTCACCATCAGGCCGCTGGCCCACCATGCCATGCGCTGTCGGACCGGTCGTGGCAGCCGTGTGAACAATGGCAACATATCTGGAAGATCGCGAATCAGGCCGTGAGCAAAGGCTCCAGGATGCAACGGGACCGGGAGGAAGTTGATCGTTCGGATACCCAGGAGTCGCGCAGCAATAGACGCTGGAGCCCACATGCCATGGAACACAATATCGGGCTTCAGTTCCTTGAACGCTGCGAGTTGACCGTCGATGAATGACTTAGCGATCTCTTCTGAACCGAAGAACTCGGGCCAGTCCCATCCGAGGTCATGCGCAACGGAGATGCCCTTCACGCGTGGTTGAGCTGGGACAATGTTGAAGCCAGCGTCCGTTATTTGATATTCGAACCGCGCGCCACAGGACAGGAAGTCGATTCGCAGATTGATATTGGACGGGCACATATCCCGCAACGCGATAGCCATCGCAATGGCACGTGTCGTGTCTCCAGCGTCTTGCCATGCTACGCTGAGCACGATGTGAACGTTTCGGGAAGTCATGATGCGGGGGGTCGCATTTGTTATGCACAAGAGAAGGATGAACAGTAACGACGATTAGCCTTCCAGTACTGACTGGGTTTCAAGGTGTCCTGGTGTATCGGCTCTTATACAAAACACCACGGAGGTCGCCATGCAGATATGCACCATTTTCTAAATGCGGCGTCGATCATATTCGTCTCTCCTCTATGATCTCCGAAACAACAGGTCCGACATGAGCCGCATTGTACAGCTGCGGCTCATTCTCACCATGCCAGAGCTTATCAGCGTCAGCTCATCATCTGGATGAAAGCTCGTAACTGCTATACGATAGCCGCCCCATCACTGCGCATTACTTAAGACCGACCCAGCTAGGTGGCATGACCATGCTACGACGCCCGATAGCTGTGGGGAACCGTGGGAAGTGCGATCCGGTATCGACACTACATTCGGTCCTTTGTGAGATCGGATCACTAATTGTGTTCGAGCATCTGACGTGTAGTACGGCCACCCTCGCGCCAGCTGTGAGTGGAATACGTGGGCTGACGAACCGTGCGCGGCGGGATGAAACGTCTGGCACCGCCATTGGCATATAATGCGCGTCGCTAGTCTTGTTGCTGGTTCTTACAGATTGCACAGCAGACTGCCTGCCTGAGTACGACCTGGTGGTGGTTGTCAGCAAGCTTTAGGTTTACGGACAACCAATGGTGTACACGCAATCTCGGAGCTGGCCCGGATGACGCACCTATCCGACCCCCAAAACCACCGAAGTGTGGTTTCACCGCGAGAAGGGCGGCTTCACGGCGATTATCGCGCCCGTGTTGGCAGAGGAGATGCACCTTGGAGCCTGATAGCAACACCGACCCCAACCGTCTATCATCTCAATCAAGCAGAAATGATATCGCAACAGTGGGGCACAAACATGCATATGGTTAATAAAGCTTCGCTAGATCTCGGCTTTGCTTGATTGCTCGCCCTGGACGTGGGATGATCAGCGACATGGCTTGGTGGCTTCGCTTACGCATTACCTGGTTGGTGAGCTGCGAATCGGAAAGGCCCCGAAGTCTGCTTCCTTGCGAAAATCAAGGAACGTGTTGTAAGCTTGCGCATTTTCGCCCCTCACAACACGTGGGACGCTTGGAAACAGCGCCAAAGACGACAAACTTCAAGCACACAACGACGGGAAGTGATAACCAATGGCTAATACATTATGCATTAATGGCAGAGATACGATGCGATATAGTATCCGCCCTATCATCATTACACGCTAAAGGACCTCGCATTCATCCATAGATCTAATTCCGGGAAAGAAGAGCCAGCTTCGTCACCTGCGAACTTGCTTCCCCGGGCCCAGTTGATCACGGAGGTCGGGGTTAATGGTGGCTGTCAAATACGAAGCAAACTGGCCGCTTTGCCGGAACATCTTCTTCAAAGCTGGCGCGGGCTCCGCCACCGCCAGCTGGTTCGCTTCCTGCCGACCCGCACCAGTGCCTGGAGTTTTCAGGATACCACGGGGCTGTTGTGGCTTTTGATCTCGCTTCTCATCGAGTCGCTGTACGGACGTGTCTGGCTTTGCTTTGACGCTTCGCCACTCCATGCCTACAGCAGCTGGTATCGCAAGACAAGCTATGACAAGTGCCGCAAAGAACGTTCCATGTGTCAGCGAGTCGTTGTAGGCTGCCAGTATCAGGGCCTTGATGGCTGGAGTTACACCAGCCGTTAGGTTCGTGGCTCCCGCGTCTAGGATCTTTTGAGGGTCGAGGCCTCCGATTTGCTCCAGTCCAGACGAGAACTTGTGTATGTACAAATTCTGGCCGACGGCTGTGAAGACTGCGCCACCGAGTGTTTGGAACAGCGAAAGCACTGCCGTGCCGGTTGGGACATCCTCCTTGGGCAGTATGGTCTGCACGGCTATGTTTGGATGTTGCATGGTGCAGCCAACGCCGAAGCCCACAACGATCTGCGTTCCAATCCACATGGCGTTGTCAGTGGTCATCTCCCAAGTGGTGATGAGACCAGCCCCGATGGCCATCATGCCAGAGCCAAGGATCATGAAAGGAGTGTAGTATCCGATGCGCTGTACGAGAGCTCCAGACAAGATCGAGCCGAAGACAACCGAAAGAACGAGCGGAATGGTGTTGATGCCGGATTGCATCGCAGATGCACCTTTGATGGCCTGGAACCAGAGAGGAACGTAGATGGAGACTGTGAGCATGGTCGCGCCTACACAAAACTGGGATGCGCTGCCGAATGTAACGCTACGCTGGAAGATGATGCGTGCGGGCAAAGTCGCGGTAGTATGCCTGGTGACGTATTGCCACAGCACGAACGCTATCAGTAGCATTGCGAAGGCAACAAGAAGTATGACCATTCGCGGTGAGGTCCACGGGTAGTCGGCGGCGCCCCACTCTAGTGCTAGCAAGAGACAGGTGATTGATGGAAGGAACAATGCGGTGCCCAAAGGATCAAGTTGTCGTATCGTCTCTCCCCAAGTTTTGAGTTGCGGCTTCTTTTCATCAAGCTTCAGCAGCAAGCACACTACAAGAAGAGTAAAACCACCGAGCGGGAGGTTGATGTAGAAGCACCATCTGGGTGAAGTTAGTATCCGTTTGATATGCGATTTGTTGACGCTGCTACTAACCTCCAGGTTGCGCTGCTGCTAGTGAACGCACCGCCTAGCAAGGGACCGGCCACACTTGCGACGCCAAAGCATGCGCCGAAGAGACCCTGCAGCATGGGTCGCTTGGCCAGCGGCACAGTGTTGAACATGATTAGGATCGCGCCGGTGAAGATGCCGCTACTACCCAGGCCCGCGACCGCGCGCCCAACGATGAGCATATTGCTATTCCGCGCAGCGCCACAGATGATACTTCCGAGTTCGAACAAGAAGATGCCGGATAGGAAGACTGGTTTGGTGGGAAAGAAGGTGTATATGCGACCGTACAGCAAGATGAAACCGGCTGCTGTGAGCATGTATGCGCTACCGTACCATCCGATGTCGCCAATACTGCTGAACTCGTTCGTGATGGCAGGGATTGCTGGACCGATGATGGTTCGATCAAGAGCGACAAGGAAGATGGAGATGTACAATGAGAGCATTATGATCGCTGTCTTCGCAGTGGATGGGTATGGAGAGGGCGCCTTCGGCGCTCCTCTTTGTCGTTCGATGTCATAAACGGTCGGTGGCTCAAAAGGTTCGTCGCTCATCGAATGCGCATCCCGGAGATTACTCCTGCGGAAGTTTCGGTCTGGGTATTTGCCCATCGCTGGGCTGAGAGGCCCGTCCATGATGCTCTCGTTGTCGAACTTGAAGCTTGTGGGACTTGAGTAATTTGTGTCGTCGTATGGGTCCATTATGACTGGTACATGATCGCCGTCTTCGGACGTTGAGACTCGTCTTATTGTGTTGCGGCGGAAAGCTGGATCGGCTGCATTAGCCTCGTTGGCTTCATTCAGCCGCAATATCCCTTCTAGTGCCATTAGAGTGCTTGCCCGCAGGTAAGGTCGGATTTCTTGTAGATCTTCTCGTAGGTTGTTCGTTGTGTAGGAGGTAGCGCAATCCCGCCTCTGCGAGTATGGTTGTGACTGGGCGAGATCGCTGGCGAGGTCTTGTCCTTGTGCGTTGTAAGAGATATATGAGGCTGTGCCTAACCGTGCTTGGTCGGTTGCTCGATCGAACGCAGTCTCGCAGTTGTCAGCCAGATCTTGGAGGATATCCGTGATCAAGCTGCGCTCTTCCGAGTTAGTGCGAGCGTGCCAATTGAGGTTGAGCTCATGTGTAGATTGTGTAAGTTGTGTAGCTTGTGTAGATGGGCGTGATGATGATATAGATCCTATGATGGAGAGCGCGGCGGGGCGTGCCCCTCGGTACTTCGCTATAGATGGAGGAGGCGCCGCCATGATGTTCCCAGTCTCGACAGTAAGCCTTAGGTGTCAGTCCGGATATATTGGGTGCGTGCGCTGAAGCCCGATTTGTTGCTTGCAGCCGAACGTACGAGAGGTCCAAAGAAACGAGACGGTAACAATATGCAGAGATATACGGACATGAGCTATAGGGGTGAAGAGTAATATAGTCATAGACAGACGTCGATTCTTTGCATGAACGTTGCATGAACAGTCCAAACAAGAAGCACATCTCAGTAACACATCTAACAGACCAAGAAATATTCCGCAGTCGCATCCGCAGCACGACCATGAGGCGCAACGGTGCAGTCAGACGGCGATTACCTCTGGCGAATGCGACATGCTTCTCGCACACCACCCACAGCCATCAAAAGCATCGGGGCGCCAGTTCCAAAACCACCGATGTTGCACAACTTGGCTTTACGCCACAGAGCTTTTCGTGCGCGTCCGATGGCGTCTATTAATATGAACCGGGTAGACCCTGAGCTGTCAGAGGTGGGTAGCTTCATCATGCTGCATGCGCGCACTGCAGCGACCCTCGTGTTGTGTGCAAGGTTATGCAAAGTCAGCGATATGAGGTCGGTGATTACGCTGGGGAGCCGAGCGGCGCTGCGAGATCATTCGAGTTCTGCCGAGACACATCAGGCAACATTTCAGAGGGCTGTGAAGATTTCTCTCCAAAGTGAATATGATGCAGATGATGGAGCATGACGCGGAGTGACGTCTCAGCTGCTCAGAAAAGCTGGTGGAGGTTGTTGGCGATGAGAAGAGGACGGAAAAGCAAGTGGACCTTAGCTCTAGCGTGACGGGATTGCTGACGTGCTCAGAAATACGCATCGTCTGAATGGCATGTCTTCGCCTCGCCACTTGCTTGTCCCGTCACAACAAACCCAGTTATGCATTCGTTGCAGGAGGCCCTCAACTGCAAGTACAAAGATGTCGCGATTCGCATCTGCATCATGCTATAGTCGTGAGAATTCGATAGCATCCCAAGGTCAGTCGCCAGCCCGACATCGCAGCTCAACACATCGTCATAACCGCACATCTCTTTGCAACCCCGCGCGACCTCCACACACCCTAGCCAGCCTTACGCAATAGCAGAGCCCCTACAACCAAGATGAAGGCGTTCTGGATGCGACACCCCAATGCGGGTGATCGCCATGATCCTCTCAGGGGGCCCACTCGAGGCAAGCAAGCCCTTCCCGCGGCGGATAGCATGCATAGCATCTTGGAATGCAGGTACGGTTTCAGAGGCTTCTAGCTTCGCTGGTCTTTTGTCAGTTTGCGGGGTGCATTGTTGTTCAACAGGGGAAGAGTGGAGGCGACCGCAAAAGCAAACGGCGCCCCTGAACCAAGAATGGCAGGACGGATCTGCAAAAGCAAAGTCACACCTCGTACAAGAAAACCCTGAACAAGTCTGGGGCCTACATCAGCATGGAAATATGCAAAGTAGGTGATACAATGTCGATGTAGGCTCCAGGCCTGTTCGGCTTGTTCATACGCTGATGTGGTCGGGACGGCAAGCTATATCGCAACACGACCGCAAGCCTTCATGTCGCGGCATGATGCTGGCGGTCGAAAGAGGGGTGGGGTCCACCCGTTGCTCGTTGAGGTGTAGCAGGTACGTCACAATCAGCGGGCCGCGGGTCATAACTTAGAATCCGTGGTGGAGACGGCGGATCAGATACCAGAGCCTAGAGATCGACCCAACATGCGTCAGGAAAGAGAACATTGCGAACTACGTCAACATTGCTTCCACATTCGCGTGTGTCGATGTGTCGATGTGCCGATACTGGTACTCTTGTTTCTCCTTGAGATGGTCTTTGGCTAACATGAAGTAATAGTAATTAATCTTTGTTAAGGCGGGTACTTTGATCTGTGCAGTGTAGTTGGGGTATCGGTATGAGATCATCAAGCTGGACCAGTGTTTTTGGGTCGACGATTGGATACTTGATGTCAACGTAGCTTTGAGGGTGAGGTAGAAGATCCGCCCTCGTGCAGCCTACATCAAGACGAAAACAGACAAAGCTAGCATCCTGGCGTTAACGTAGGCTCCAGGGTGTTCAGGTTTTTCCTAGGATGAGGTGCCACCACAAGATACGCGAAGTGGATCAAGCATGGAAGGCAAAGCTGGTTTTGGATGAGCGTGGGGTATATTGACTACAAGTGACAAGAGTTACGTGATGCATGCAAGATTCGCTGGACGAGTCTGCTAAAGCAAATGTGGAACGGGCTGCCCATATCATACAAGAAAAGCCTAAGCAGGTTTGCAGACTACGTCAAGACAAAAACGTGCAAAGTAGTTGACCCAACGTTGACGTAGGCTCCAGGGTGTTCAGGTTTTCCTAGGATGAGGTGCTACCACGAGGTAGGCGAAATGGATCAAGCATACAAGACAAAGCAGGTTTCTAATGAGCGTGGGTTATATTGACTACAAATAACAAGAACTATTCAATGAATGGAAGTGAAACGAAATCCAAGGATGTGGAGACCAGATCAAGTACAGAATAAATGCCAGATGGACCAAACAGTCTCGTCGCTGCTCTCTTATCACACCAAGAGAGCCTCCCCAACGAAGATGTTACAAACGATGTTACCGAACGGATAAACCCGTGGATCAGTAAGGATAAGCCATATCCCACTTGATTTTCAACTCTTCCCACGTGTCCTGGACAGTCTCAAGGCAGGCAATAAGCGGCACGTTGCACATTGCCACTGTACCGCGAAGCTCAAAAGTCTCTTTGTTCATGTTGGAGTCAGGCCAGACTGGATCTTGGTTGTTGGAAGCTATTCGGTTACACTTGATCATACCACGTTCGACGGATGTGGTCCTCATAACAGGCGAGGGATCGTTGAGGTGTGCTGGCCATCCCGGAATGAATTGTGCCTGGGCCTCCAAAGCGTCGTTGTTGCATTTAATGAGTGCTTGGTTGCATTGGAAATATCTGACGTTGGTAATGATAGTTCCGCTAATGGAGGACTGGCCAGAGATTTTGGCAGGGTCAGAGCCGTACCGGCTGATGCAACCCTTCAAGTCCTCATTGAGGATGAACTCGCTGTACTTCTGGGAAGGGTGGCGGTCCTTTTCAGTGGCTTTGAAATCGGCATCGGCGTACATGGCATCGGCGTACATGGCATCCATGGCATTGTCCTCGGCATCTTGACTATCTTGACGGACGGTCTTCTCAGGAGCGGAAGGGGCGACAGGGATAGGCAAGTCAGACGTAACGACGACAGGTCGCTGAAGCAGTAAAGTTAGATGATGAACACAGAGTGGTAGGCATTCAATACAAACCTCGGGTGAGCCGGAGGGGACACGAGGAATCAGGGCAGCGGTAGCCACAAGGCTACCGAAGGCCACCGTCAAATACGCGGACAGAATCATCGTAACGCACGGGCGAGTGATAGTACCGAGACCTGACTGCCGATGCTGAATATGTTGGATGGTGCTGAGATGGTGAAGACAGAGGAAAGTGTTCAGGGATTGAAAATGGTTGAGATGGTGGAGTAGGTAGATGATCGAATCAGAAGTGTGTGTTGTGGAAATCACTCATCGTCCAGCCAGGTTTGTCTTATATAGCGGTTGGTGCCCACACGCAATCCGGGGATTCCGAGACCCTTCAAACACGAATTTGGACCCGATTGACATGTACTGGTCATTTCTGTAAGGGTTGATTTGACCTGCGCAGTCAGACCCACTAATAATGATCGCCTTGAGCGCGCCTGTCAGCCACTGAGGTCAAGCACAAGGCCCAGCGATCTTGGTCATTAGCCAGACCTCGCTAACCCCGAAAGTTGCAGCGGTAATAAACCACGGACGGAAGGAAGTGTTTTCTTGAACCACGGACACTATTCAGGGCTCTCTTCTATCGCACTTAGATCATGGCACGACCTCAACGGAACTGCTTCGGATGAGGGGGTAGACTCTGGAAGACGAGAATCAGTGTAATCACGAAAACCTGGGGGTCCGCCTCAGCCAAATGAACGGAGAGGATATCACAGCCACTTTAGTCTTAGAATCAACCAAAATATCTAGGCAGGTTGATTCAGGACTTCATCCTACATCGTTGACAATATTGGAGATGCGGCCTTTCTTCAGGCCGGTCAAGCTGCCAGAAGATGACCTTGGAGCAGTCTCAAGTAGCTACATACCATATTGCCAATGAAGGCTCAGGTCGCGCGGTTGACGATTTCGATGCTGTAACTGTGCTGATTTGAACTTGTAAGGCTACGTACACGATGATGCATTAGAAGTCCGAGGGGCATAGTTTCCATGTCACTGTTCCCTCATGATAAGGAATGTCCTAGAGCGTGCGCAGATGGTTGGCTCACAAGCTTGCACGGTTCGCAATGGACCTGCAATGACCACCGGACGGAGAGCATGGGGATGCGATGATGCAGTGTAGCAATCTCAAGCTACGGGGCATACTCGTCGTCTCTTGGTAAGACAACTGTTTAAACTATCGACAGGTATATTGATACACGCTACTCTGTTCAGAGTGACGACTAGATCGAAAAGGGTCCATGAGCTGTTGAGGCATTGAGCATTGTTGCCGTTGCCAAACAAGTCTGTGAGAGGGCCGAGAACAACAGACACTTGAACGAGGTGCGGGGATGGTGGACCATTGGTTATTGATCTTCGTGATGATCGTTGTTTGGAGTGTTGAGATACCGTGGTCCAAACGATCTCACATGGCGTTGATATTCAACGATACTGAGCAGATGTCTTTAATATTATCCTCCAACACGACGAAAAGAAGCCACATCAATTTTACTTTGCCAAAAATCACCAGAAATCATTCCGACCACCCACAGTGCTCATGCTACGCTTGCTGTCCAATTAACAAATCGTCACCATGCGATTTTCCGCGTGGTTACTCACCATCTTCCATGTCTTCGATGTTGTCAAGGGCTCTGCAAGCGTTGCGTGGTCAAATACGACTTCAGGAAACGGAACCCTGTCAGTCTGGAGCTATGCCGAAAATGACTGTAAGGCGAGTCCTTATTGTGATGACACCGGGGTTACTGGCGACTACGATTGGGACAATGACTGCCCAGACCTTCCCAGGATCAACTATGCCCTATGGTTCAACAACCGAGCCGAAGACACAGCATTCTTGAGGGAGAAACTCAGGCATTACGAACAACTCAAGATGAACCCATGGAAAACTCCAAGCGACGAACTCACCTTTCCTGCCTACATGGCGAAGCGATACGCTCCCAACTTACCACCCAGTAGTATGCTCTGTGATGGCTTGGGAATGTGCAGAGTGAGTATTTCATTCTAACTTCGAATTCTGCTATTATTAACACCATAACTAGGCTCCAAGCTGTAAAGACATTGGAGAAAAGCTCCGGCCTGGAGAAAAACGCGCAGCCATGTTGTTCCTCGAATTCGTATCGGGTCTCGACCACTCCTTCCACATTACCAGCGAAGCTCTCCAGGACCATTGGCGGCATATTCTCGAAGACATCGATCAACTCACCCGGATGTTCACGTATGCGGACGAACAACAAGAAGCGGCTATCAAGAAGGATGAGAAGAAGAAGAAGGCACTAGCTGCTATGGAGTTGGCGTTCGGAATCATCACGGCAGTCTTTCAACTATTCACCACAGCCGCCAACATCTTCAACTTCAGACCGGAGATCATCAACAAATACATCAACGAAATTGCTGTGTTCAAGAAGTTGGGTACGAAGTGGCAGCGAACTCTGTCATGGGCGAGCAAGAGCAAGATTCCAGGTAGCTCAATAGCCAAGAAGCTGCATTCCAGGAGAGTTCCGGAGGGGGAGAACGGCGGTCCACCCCCGGATCCGTCAGGTTTCCTCAGGGATAAGACGATCGAGAACATGCAGAGTAAGTTCTGGCCTTCGACATGAAAGAGTGATCTAATATCAAGTAGAGCTGTGGACCATCACTAGCGGAGGTTATCTCGGGGTGCAGGGGTTGACCAAAGAGGTAGTCAAGAAGATTGACCACAAGAAGGATTTGTAAGTTGCGCGTACTGTACATTCGACAGCAGAGGTCCTAACAGAAAGCAGGAAAGGATATGACAAGACTCTGGAAGCGGTGCGTGCAGAGCTAGTCGAACTCGATACCAATGATATCGACGAAGCCAGAGCCGGAATGCCAATCCTTGCGTTGGGCGGCAGAAGTCGCGATGGCCACAACATTGTCGACCTCTATGACAAGGACTTCTTTTACGGCGCCAATGTCGACTTTCGAGCTTATGTCGACTTCGTGGTCGGAATGAGGACTTATGCGACTATCATAAGCGCCTTGTGGAAAACGGAAGGCGTCTACGTCGTCGAGACCTGGACTAAAGAAGGCGGCGACTGCGACCGAGACAATCGTGGACCAGCCGAGAACAAGATCTGTCTTCCGGAACGTCCAGATATATCGTACTGGGTGTACGCAATGACAAATTACAAAGACAAGAAGAATCGTAGTCCACCCGGATGGGAGTACCTCACCAGTGATGAGGGTTTCCACGGCCTCTTCGCTAGTGACGTGGTCCGAGCTGCTCTTTGGCAAGAAGAGGTCTATTGGCCTGAACGCGAGAAGGAGGAACGTGAACAGAATTCCACAGCTTCAGGCACCTGCCCATCAAGCAACAACGATTGGCTGCAGGATACGCCGGCCCTGGAGCCGGTGAATCTGGACGGCAAGGGACGTCCGGACACCAACGTCACGCAATCGTCGGGCTCGAACTCCACTTTACCCCCGGGCGCTAGAAAGCGTCTGGACGACTATGGCAACGCCCCCAACGCCTTTGACATCGCGGTATGTCGCAGCTGGATGGGTGAAGCTATCTCCAGCACGAAGAGCACGGACCACAACAATGCGCCTTGCCTATGCGATCCCATCAATCCCATCTACGCAGCCTCGTGGGAAGCGCCCACGAACTGGACCATGGCAGCAACCAAGAAGTTCATCAAAGACAGCGGCTTGTACAACTTCGACAGCTTCGGAAAGAAATGCCACGACTGTGACAGGATGGATGTAAGTTGGAAGGCACTGTTAGAACTTGACGACGAGGAAGAGCCAGCGAAGCACATGAAGAAGGCTTGGCTTCACGACTGCGATCCAAATCATCATAAAGAACATGACCTGGGACCACCACAGCTTACCAATCCCAACTCGACAAGCTCATCATCTGTACAGCCAGGTTGCGACCCAACGCAGGCGCCAACACCAACTCGAGAGCCCATCATGCAAGTTACCACCCAGCTCCTCCAAGAGGAGACGCGGTACCCGAAGAACACGCCCAAGAATATCACGTCGCAAGGCGCATGCAACGGGCCGTACTGCATCGTGGACGTCGTCTACGAAATCCGGGAGTCACACTACAACTACACCGTCGACTCCTCGGTCCGAAACGGCGAATACGGTTGCTATCCTGGCAACGACAAGTGCGTTGAACAGTCCGCGCACGATCTTTGCGACTTCCGCGATGACGATGACGACAGTGAAGAGGCTAAGGCCAAGGAAGACGCGGAATGGGACCGTGAAGAAGTCGGACCAGACGACGACGAGTATGAGGACTTCATCCAGGAGAACCCCAAAGGCAACGGCACAGCCCCAGGCAACGACAAGACCTCGACCGATGGCACGAACCCAAGCAACGACAAGGCCCAAAATGACGGCACAACTCCCGGCGACAACGGCGCTCCAGGCAACGGCACCTCCCCCGACAGCCAAGACAAGAAGAAACCCGACAACGAAGCCATGAAAGCCTTCAAAGCATGGCTCAAGATGCACGACAAACGACAGTCATGTGTATGCGGCGGAAATGGCAAAAACGGCCAACACGGCATCCATTGCTTCCCAGGACCAGTCGCCACGAGGACCACCACGATCAAGGGCCGCATGAGCCAGACAGCCAACCCGTTGAGTCCTTTAGCTGGTACCCCGACCGGAGGTGGAGGTGGAGGTGCAGCTGGAGCCGCGCCGACCGCTTCTGGAGGTGCGGCTGCAAGTGGGACTGGCAATGTGGTGACCAAATGGAACACCGAGAAGGTGTGGGTCGACGCGAGAGAGATCACTGTTGAGATGCCGAGTCTGGGTACGCCTACGGAGACGGCGGTGTTTTTGACGGGTAGCTACGCTTCGATCGTTACGTATGCGGCGGCGAGTATGAACTGAGATCTTTCGGGTGCGGCGGGTAGAGCTCGGGGTTAACGGTTGCTGAACAGGCCGGGAGTCTACATCAACGTTGCGTCACCTACTTTGCATGTTTTCATGTTGATGTAGGCTGCAGACCTGTTCGGATTTGTGCTAGGTTGACGTGGGCGGAGGGTTTCGATTACGGCGTTCTTCTTTCATCGGTACTCTATGGTTCTCTGTTAATGGGGAGGGCTTTGAGTATACTGCTTTTCTGCGCGGGTCGGAGTTCTGGGGTGGGAAGGAGTCAAGGACCATGGTCTTTGTTTACCGACTTATTCTTGATACCCACAATCAATCGAGTTCGTCTACTATGCCTGTCGATGACATGCTGATCGCGACCTTCGTGATACAGCAAGGTAATATGAGAACGTGTTGGTGTATATCAAACTGAACATTAAGCCATGCCATGCAAAAAGATAAAATATGAAACGCCCCAGCACTTGGCAACGTTTGATCCAAACGACCGGAAAAAGAAGAAGAGATGAGACCTTTGACCAGCAAAAGGGCTGAGCGCGAAAGCTAGGAAAATGGAAGAAAGTCGAGGGTATCATCGCTGTCGTGTATGCGCGAAGTAAGGAAATGAAGAAGAAAGCATTACCGAGAAAGATGCGAACGCACCAGAACGCCAGAAATGCCGAAATCAACCAGACGCCGCCACACCCTCCGTAGTAAGAGCGAATTGAACGACGATCAGTCGTCCGTAGCATTCATCTTCCCCATCTCCAACCCCACCTCATCAGTCTTCATCCTCTCCCCATCGGGCCCCCTCCGCCCACCCCCCACAAACCCCCAAAGCCCAATCGCCGCAACTCCCCACGCAACAACCACAAAAGGAATCATGACCGCCCTTCCAGCGATCTCAATCCCACATTGCATGCCATAGTCTTCCCGTACCATACCCGCACCTTCAACACCCGCGAGCTCGCAAGCCCAGGTTTCGAGATCAAAGGTACCGAAGTTGTAGCGGAAGAAGGCCGGGGATTGTTGGGTGGAGGTAGAAATAGAGGTAGTGTCGTTCATGCGCGAGGCGCGGAAGTTGACGAAACCTTCGCGGAAGTGGGAGGTGTTTTTGTGGGTTACGTAGATGGAGACAAGGGCGAAGAGGACGAGGATGGCGTTGGTGATGTGGAGGAACATTATGTTGCGACGGAAGGCGTAGGATTGCGTCTGGGGAGGCATTAGTTAGAAGTGCTCTTTCGTCTTGTGTAGGAGTAGACGTACCCTGTTGCCCTTTTTCCAATCTGTTGCGACGAATCCTAAGTGTGCGGCGGCTAGGCATATGCTGACTGTACCGGCTATGATAGCGAGCTTTGCTGGTACCGCGTATAGCATCCGAGGTAGAGCGGCCATGATGATGGATTCACCGGGGTCGCCATTTCTTCTTGTCGTCTGGAATTCGAATCCCGTCATGCGATTGTCCTCGATGAAGCTATAAGTCAAGGCTTTGAGAGCGATGACCGGTACTGCTATGACAAGTAACAAGGCGAGGGAGATGCTGTATAGCAGCCTCGCGATACGGTGATGTGGACATGAGCTGGTGTTGAGTGGCTGGTTGAAAACTGGTGGGTCATCCTCCTTGATCTGCTTTGTGTGGAAGAGCGCTGTAACCTTGTCGGCTGCCGGTGGGAGGGTGAATTTGACTTTCGTCATCTTGGCGGCAATCCTGTTTCGACCCTTCACGGAAGGACGAGATAGAGAGGGGCAAGAAGACTTCGAGCGGGAGTATTAGGCGTTGATTGACTGATGTCAAGGAGACAGTAGACTAACATATCAACTGCTCACCGCCGAGACATTGGTCCCAAGAGATGCATGCTTGGATAGTCGCCCGTACCGCATCGACTCTTACCTATGATTATGATGTCGGCTGAGAGAATATCGGCCTGTCAATGCTATCCTACCGGCATAGGGCTGCTTCGTGGCAGCTGTCAAGGATTCGCTTGAACGGTCCAGTACATTTCCGGCCTGTTATAGATGAATCGTAATGCAACTGACAGGTGTCAAACGGTCGGTTCATCGTGTATTGGTCGTCATGATGTGTCGCGACGGGAAGCGTCTGAGATGCGCAACGCGCACGCTCCACCTACTGCACCGATGATGGTTCTCGCACGTCGCAATAATACGGGCTATTATGTGTTAGAGATATCGCTTGGGTATTCGCGTAGTTTTCATGGCGATTGAAGCGGGTATTGACAATATATCAAAGTCGATAGAGGTTGATCTGTCCATGGGTCGCATGGAACACGCATGGAATACCCAGCACGCTGTGACGATCCTCCGCATAATAATTTACATCGAGAAGACGCGTCCTGTATCTATTCTTGTCCACGAGTTCAGTAATCGTTAGGCCGATGAGACGGTACAAACTGTAGGCTATAGCGAGAGGGTCTATGGAGAGTTTCGGTCGAGGGCGATACTCTGGCGAACAGACTCTTGATATTGCTGGACATCGTTACGTTGTGCATTGTGCATATAGGATGTGAAAGCAGAGTAGTTAGTCAGCCGTGAATGTGGGTGGTGAAGAGGAGAGTGAGGTGGCAGTGGTGAAGGATGCGAGCGGCGGTGATGTCAGACCCTGGGCGCTAAATGTCGAAGAGTCGCGATCAGCCGTCGACGCGTCCACGAGACATTTCAACCAACAACAACAATTCCCCTCTGCAACCCACCATGGCCTTTACAGCGCTCAACAACAAGCCATCGGCACCCATTGTACCCGTACAAGCACCTGCAGCACCTGCACCATCTGCGCCTGCACCTGTGCCGGCAGCAACACCGACGCCCGTACCCCATCCACAGGAAATTGATGTCGCTTTTGCTGGCAATCATGAGCTGCGAAAGCGCGTGCACGCCGCGATAGGTATGCGACACCATTCTTAAAGTTGATTTATGCTAACATGCCCCAAGATCAAAACCCAACACAGAGTACTCTTTTCCGCGACATTTCGACATACATCCTTAATCAAACTTCGCAACCCGCCGCTGAGCCAGCGACGAAGAAGCGCAAGATTGAAGAGAGCCTTGCCCCGCAGAACGGCGCATCGAAAACAGGAGGCACTCTCACGAGCACTTCGACGAAAGCATTCAAGACATACCCAGCGGTCAGCGTCGCGATACCACAGCGAAAGAAGTTCACCCTCGAGCTACTCGACAAGAAGGATGGTGGCATAAGAGCCATTGGCGCAAACGGCAATGTCGAATTCGCCATCGCGTGGAAGGACGTCGACCAGGTCTTCTGCCTGCCCATACCCGAGAAAGCGAAGAAACAGCATCATTTCGTCATCATACCAGTGCATGGCGATGGGGTGGCGCCCGTGCCTGACGAATTGAAGGGCTCACCGCCAGAGCCAATTGTATGGACCTTTGAGGAGGCAACAGGAAAGAACATAGTCGAAGGCGAAGACCCAGGGCCAACACCCATGGCTGAGGCGATACACCACTGCTTAATTCAGGCAGGCACCGGAAAGGAGGTCGTCTTCCCCGACGCTGATGAGTTCGCGAGCGCAGTACCAGAAAGCCACAGGAAGGGGGAGAAGGCATATCACGTCAAGGCGCATAGGGGGAGCAAAGAGGGTACGTTATACTCGAACCCCACAGCACAAAGCTCCTGCTAACACAGTCCAGGCTACCTATTCTTTACCTCCGTAGGTATCCTCTACGGCTTCAAGAAGCCCCTCGCCTTCTTCGACTTCGCCTCCATAGAAAGCATATCCTACACTAATGTGCTGCGCAACACCTTCAACGTCGTCTTCACCACGCCCAACTCCGGCGACATCGAATTCAGCATGCTCGACCAAGCAGACTTCGCCGGCATAAACGAATACGTCCAGAAACACGGCTTGCAGGATGCCAGTCTGGCTGCGGACCGACGCGCAAAGAAGCTCAATGTGAATAAGGTGGGCGGCAAGAAGGAGAACGGCGCTGCGGTGGAAGAGGCTGGTGGTGAGGAAGAAGAGAGCGAACTGCAGAAGGCAGAGAGGGAGTTGCAGGACCAGGAAGATGACGAGGAAGAGGATGATGACTTTGATCCTGGGAGTGAGGGCGAGAGCGAAGGCTCGGGGTCGGACAGTGAAGACGAAGATGGTGAGGGTGGTGGATACGAAGAGGGTGATACAGCGGAGGTCGAGTACGATGAAGCAGACGATGACAAGATGGAAGACTAGGACTCATCCTTCAAGAGCGCCGTATTCAGAGTTATGGAAGTCGTTGTGGTAGACTAACATTGTATTACATCGTATACCCTTGCCAGTATCACATCCCTTTCCCAGCGCGTGATCGAGATGCTGCACTCCGCCAAGAACAATACAACGACCTCTCATCGCACCCAATGCACTCCGGCTAGAGTACCGTACCCTACACTCTACCTCGGTTTAACCAAACACTTCCCTCGCACGACCGGCACAATGAAATTCCCTCGGACCTCCCACCTACCCATCGCAACGCACATGAAACACTTCCGACTGTCCATAGCAATTACCCGGGCGCATGCGCAGACACAACCCGCGACACTCACATGTCTACATCTCAGACGTCTCTGATGCTCGATTTGCTGAGTAGCCAGTGAACATGCTCATCCCAACCTCGGGAGAATGCAGTGCGTGCCAGGTGGAAGACGAGAAGGGGTCACTGTGAGTGGTTGTCTAACGTGGTCTACAGGACGGAAACGAGCCATTTGATTATGAACACGCGCATGAAGTGATAGCTAAGCAGCTAAGCGCGAAGACGATGGTTATGGTGACGCAGCTCACGACATTGCTGCAGTAGCTAAAGAGTGGTTTAGGATAGTGCTGAGACAAGAGAATATGCTGGTGTATGTGTGCCGACTGTTACTCGAAGATGCGAGGGCATTGGGTGATAGGTGAGAAAGACTGGTGTGGATTGAATGTCTGAGAGATGAGTGAGGTGATTCAGCTATGTGGAGAAGAAGTGACAGGAGCATCAGCGCCGCAGTATGGCAGTCGCAAGCTGCTACAACACATGGCTCCGTCTTCAAGTGCAAGAACGTCACAAACCTCACGTGTGGACTATGTCACCTCGCTTCAAACCATATCGAGCGACATATCTCTTCTCACTACGACGCCCTCTGAGTTATCACTACACGAAACCTAAACAATCTACACTATACCTCCTCACGATAACTGCCTACACAACGAACAACACACCTACACGCGCCCACACACACACACCACACTCACACCAACCTACCACCCGCGCCGCCCCCAATTTTGATAGCAATGAGCATCCTCTTCCTAGCCTGCCTCCTAGCAATCTGTCTCCCAATCCTCTCGGTACAACTCCCCCGCCTATTCCCCCATCTCCAACCCACTCGCTTCTACTCCCAACTCCAACTCCAACGCCCCCGCTCAGACTCCACAGAAAACCGATCCCCGCTACACCAACGGCCACCATCCCTACGACGGCGCCTACGACCGCGAAGGCCAGCCCCAACGCCGCGAAGTCAAGAACAACAAGGGGGAGGGCAAGCGACGGACGGTGCGGATAGTGGAGCCAGAGAGGACCAAGACGAGGAGGGAGAGGGAGAGGGAGGGGAGACGGGAACGGGGTCAGAGGAGATCCATCGACATCCGAAGAAGGTATTGAAAGTGGAGGGGAGCGGGAAGGGGAAAGGGAAGGCGGATGGGAGGGAGAGTGGGAGGAAACCTTGGGATCCGCCTGTGAGGAGGTTGGAGATGGGACGGAGGGCATTTACAATAGGGATGCGGAGTGAGGGGTTTGATGCCAAGAGTACGCCGCCGAAGAAAACGGGGAGGGAGATGGAAGCGAAGGGTGTGGCGATTCGATTGTTTCCTGCGGATGGGGAGGGCGGATATGCGTACGACCAAGCGCCAGACCATGAGATACCCGAGTTAGATCGCGAAGCCACTCCCCGACCGACACACACGTCTGCTCGAGCCCCACAGGACGTTACCTACGACACCCTCTCAGACCCCCCACCCCAAAAGCCGAAAAGCAAGCGCAGACCCAGCGCCATGTCCGCGATCTGGACATGCCTCGCCATCCTAGCAGTCCTGCTCTTCATCCTACTCTTCGCAATCCTAATCGCACACTGTCTAGCCTGGTTCCTCGTATACAAGACCGAAGCCAGATTAGGAGAAGCACGGCGCGGCATCATGCAAGGCGGAGAGATGAGGTTATGCTTATGCGCAGCATAAGGGTAAGAAATGAGATTGGTTGATTGTAAATGAGGACTCGCACCCGCTGTAAACGCTAGAATGGAAACATATTACTATCCAAGCACACACTGCTAGTAATGTAAGAGACGAGGGCTAACAGCACTCGTGGCGTTCGCCGTTGGCAGCTGGGGCATGACCGGTTCTTTCCAACAACTCTTGTTCCTTTTGTGGAGATCTTGGTGGCGTGGATTTCTCGTCGTCCTTGCTCTCCAGCATCGAATCAATGCCAAACTGGGCTTCGCCCCCAAAGTTAGAGTTAGTCCTGCGAATCGCATCCGCCATAGCATGAGCCGCAACATTCGGCCGCTCGACCTGCCCAGCATGCTCCGGGTCCTCAGGCGGGTTGAACAGCGCAGCCTCATGGTCGTCAAAGTCCTGGCCCGGGTTGACAGTCTCATACTCCACCAACTTAACAATACGATACATGCCAAACGCCAACAACGTACCCATCAGCGGCCCAAACCAGTAAATGTAATGGTACCCCGGGAAGTTGTGCGTAGCAACGCAAGGCCCGAAGCTCCTCGCAGGGTTCAAGCTGCCGCCGGTGAAGAACACGCCGACCATCTCTGCGACGAAAAGGGCTAGGCCGATGCCGATCGGGGCGAGGAAGGTGGCTTTGTGCTTCTCGGCTGCGAGCATGAAGATGGTGAAGACGAGGAGGGAGGTGAGAAACATTTCGAGGAAGACGCCGCGGGCGGCGGAGACGCCTGCGCCGAGGGTCGTGGAGACGTTGAGGGGGCCGGGGATGATGGCTTGGATTACGCCGGCGGCGGCCATGCCGGCGAGCATTTGGGAGACGAAGCAGAGGCATGCTCGGATTGTTGGGACGGCGCCGATGAGCCAGAGGCCGAGTGTTACCTTTGGGTGTTGTTAGTCGTCGTTTGCATGCGTTTGTTTGGAAAGGCTGGCTTACGGCAGGGTTGAACAGTCCTCCGCTCACTCTGAAGAATACCCAGACATTTACCATCAAACTGAAGCCGAAGATCAGACTGATGTACAGCAGCACACTCGTATCTGGCGCCTGTGTGATACTGTTGTTGTCTTGTCCAGAGGTGACTCGGTTGCTGTATGTCGCCGCAGTGTTGGCTACACTCGTTCCTCCAAACGCAAAGAACAGAAACATGAACGTGCCGGCGAACTCTGCTGCAGCGGCAACGAGCTCATTGCGCCATTTATTAGGCATAAAGCTCTTCGCCTTCTGAGGACGGTGGATATGATGGGCATGACTGTGAGGGGTGCCCTGGAGTCGCGAAACCGACTCCTTCTTGTGTAACGGTAAGATATTCTTGAGCGCCATCTCGACAGCCTAAACGGTTGAACAAGGTGACAGACTCGGATAGTAGTGAGTAGTACTGGTATACCAAACAGCGAGCTATACGCTATGCAAAGACAAAAAAAGATGCCCAAAAGGCTGACAGACAGAGAAGACAAGAACTGGATCAAGAGAAAACCAAGGTTGTGTAGCCCCCGGGCTGAGAGTTAAATCGAAAACTCACTAAGAACCACCCAGCCTTTCCTAACAGACCTGACGTCTTCCGCAAGCCTTCACGCCATAATAGTCGTGCGGCGCTCGGGCGGGGGTACTGACGTAGACCCGCGGCATACTTAGGTACAGTGAGACTGACGGTTCACCCGTGATGGCGTTGATGGCGTTACGGCGTTCCAATAACGCAGCACGCACGTCTCACATCTTTGCGATACTGCGCGAGGGCCACGATCACGGTGTTCCGCACGTTCAGCCACGCAGGTCGCTATCCCTGCGTGAAACCCTTATCCCCGATCTTGGGGGCAGCCCTGGAGAGCCCGCGGAGGGGGTGTCGGTGCATGACACGGCGGCCCCTGCAGTGTGAATGGCTGGGTGTTCGTGATGCTGTAGATCTGGCGTCGGGGAGGGGGAGTTCAGATCGCCGGCTAGAAGCGAGACTAGACTGAATGCGGGCGCAAGGGACTTGAGCTAGCAGGCATGATGTCATGGGAAACGTTAATTCTCCAGATCTTCATCCCTACGTTGTCTGTGGGTTATGGGGGGCTGAGGCCGCTATGCGCGTTCATCACAGTTTCCATGCTCAACATGCAGAGGATCTACGAGTATCGAGAAGGGTCGTGTTCGCCTTGCGGCCCAGCTTTCTGATTTCCCACCCGTGCCCACGATCGCAATGCGGGTAGGTACCAACGACCTCGCCAATCCGATGAAAACCCACAAACGGCAACGTCTTCCATCATGATCGCTTCGCACCGTGCGCAGATTTTCCCAGTCCAGTGGCTGATTTCCAAAATATCCCCCGGCGCGGAGCGGTCTCCACTAACTGTAAACGGGTCGTTGAAACACGGAAACGGATTAGCCCCGTCCCTGCGAACTTGTTGACGAGGAACGATTCTGGTGCACCAGCGCGCGATGACGAGGGAAGGATCTGCAAGGAATGGGGGGTGGCCAACGTCGATCGAGGGGGTGGTAAGGCGGAGATGGGAGGGTTGCAGGTGAACCTTGGGATGGGTATTCGAGGTTTGGGGTAGGTGGTCACATCGGAAAGGGATGCAGTGATCGCAATGTATTCATCTGTTCTGAGTTTATCAGTTGGAACAGATTTGCAGTCAGTCGGTGGCGGCTAACTTTACAGCCATTCCAAGGTTGATACTTGGTCTTCGACCGGAAGTGACTTTCCTCGGCTTCGTCGAAAGTTTCTCCTCACTACCGACTTCAGGGTCTACTTCTCCAGGGCTTCTTGTTCAGACTCGTCTGCGCCCACATGAACAACACGTGCTTAGCGATCTCGTGCGAGGCATTGTAACATTCCCTGCTCGTTGTAGTCGGATTGTCATTGCTTTCACAGCATTCCCTGGTTGTTGGCGATCTTCATCACTAACTTTGTCTCGGCCACCTGCACTCCGACCATCTTCATCAACGCAGCTCCGGTTTTGGCTGCGCGTTTGCCTCGCCTCCTGCATGTTGCCGAAAACAGCTGAATCTTGATCTCCTGCATGTCGTCGTCTTCCGGGCCGCCCAAAGTCTTTTAGGTCCTCATCTGTGTATTCGACATCGTCGACTTCGAGACTGTCCCAGTCACTGAGCTCGCTATCCTCAGGCTCTGCTATTGACGTGTCTGAGCCCTCGGCATCATCTGCATTCATGTAAAGGTCCGCTTGACGCATCTTTTGGCGTGCGGGGTCGGGGCTGTGCGTGAGACTAGATCCTTTGCTTGCAGAATTGCGACGGAGGCACTGCATGATTAAAATCGATGTCGTACAATGTGTCAGGGTCTCAAAGGTAGCGGCTGGAAAATGTATCTAAACAGTGTCGCTAGAACACTAACAACGCACAACTATCATCCTCTGGCTCGCTGTGAATTCTGCGAGCGAGCCACTATTGCGCTGTGAAGCAAGACGAAGAGACATGATCAAGCCATACAAATGGTTTGTGTACGTACAAGCTTCACTTTGTCTCTAACATCTTCTCCGCATAGTGTTGCGCGCCATGTCACAAGCAACGTCAGCTTCGCTTCTCGTGGCATTGCTATCGTCACATGGATGTGAAGACAGTATAATATGCCTCAACATAAATCAAGCTGAATCGTCCGTCTTGGACGACGGCGACCAGGTCAACTCCGTCCAACTGTTATTGTTGGTAACGGAGCCCGAGCCGAGATGACCATGATGATGTGCGTCATTTCATGCTTTCAAAACTCTTTCTTATCTTGTTTCACGATAGAAGACACGTACAGTGTCGTGGTATATGAGATTGAACAAGAGGTGCAAAAATCACCCCAGGGCATAATTGAATTGTGTGGATGCCCATGTAATTCAGCGGAGATGTTCGCGCCACTCCTCAGTGAGCTATGAGGTCCTACCGTATTTTTGTGGCAAGCATCTGGCCTGATCAAAATGTGGCTGATCGGTTGCCAAAATGTGACGATACATGGGTTTAGTTCGAGGAAAAATTGATGCGCAACCTGATGCGATTTCATCGCATGAAGCTTTTTATAATCTATCACACTTAACAAGTTCTCTAATATACGCGTAAATCTTTTTGATCAGCAGCCTCCGGTCGCCCTAGGGGTGCCGTAGATAGACCGCTTCCCTCACACTGTGCATCTCAATCTGTGGAATCTTCATTATTCGATTTGCATACAACTGCGCAAACCCTGCATGCTGACAAATCCATTGCAGCTGGTCACTCCCAGTATATAGGATGCCAAAGGTTCGCACAGAAGCGACAGTGGGCGTACTTGTGCACCTACACGTCTTGCTGGTGACTAAATATATTACACTCAACACTTTCCTCTGATCGACTATATGGGATCGGAGCTGGCTGTGTGAGCTGTAAAAGCCATCTTGAACTGCTGTGAAGTCGGCACTGGCAAAGTAGAATTGACTTGCAAACTTTGGAGCAGTGAGACAGTCGTCAAATGCGTGACCCAGCGTTTTGCTACTCAGGATAGAAGCTCAGCGAGATTGTGCGAAGTTGTATGTTGTCCATTATACTTCGCAAGCGTGTACGACTGCTCTGGTAGAGTAGCTAGAAGCCTGGTCTTGACGAGACATTTATAGATTCCTCGAAAAGATCGGACATCAGAGTTATGGGAAAGACTTGATAAATGGCTGCGCAGTCGTGGCATCGTACCCTGATGGAAGGCTTCGGAGGAGGCGGGACGAGATGGCAAGTGGGTCCCGGCCCAAAACGGAGGCCACTAGGCCAAGTAAGTGTTAGTCACGAATGACGTAACGCGAAAACCAGGTCGTGATCCCAACATCGAAACCCCTTTGCGTACGACGCGTTCGCCGCAGCGTCCAATGGCCATCGCCTTCATGCCGTAGGGTTCGAAAATTTCTTGCGCCGTTCCTGATGACACAGGCGTGTTCCCTGCGCCGCTCGAGCATCCAGACCCCTTCAGACAACCCCTAGGAGCGAATGTCGCGCGACCGATCCACCAACCTACCACGACCGAGGGCCAGCTAAGGTGGACCAGAACATCAGAAATAACGATCGACTCTCCGACATAAGCCCACCGTGGAGCTTCTGCGTGTATGCGTCAGCAAACGGCTGAACAAAGAACACAGCCCACATCTGACGACGCGCGCAAAATGCGATGATGCAAAGTCTACCTCTGGTTGCCTGAAGACTTGCCCAGGGACCTGCGTCGCTTCGACTCTTCTGCACCACCCAGATAACCGGTATTCAGACATGCCACTCAGCACTAGGAGTACAGGAGAAGGGTTTAGATTACCATAGCGAAGTCCCCACCAATTTCTGCGCGGCGAGATTTCGCCGCCACTGGAGCTTTCGGATGTTATCATGTCAAAGTGACGAAAGATCTCCACATTGCGCCGTGCCTTCCCAGTTAGACAGGATGTACTCGACTTGCAAACAATTCGTCTGACCGTTTGCACAATGGAGACAACATCCGCCAACCTTAGCAGCTTTCGCTATGCAGTGGGGCTATGGAAGTGCCCAGCTTGGTTTACAGATCTCGTCAGCTTGAAGCTGGATCGCATCGGAAACTTCCATGTTGAAATGCCTGCTTTTCATGCTGCTCGCCAATTCAACCTTTCGTCTCTGGTGTAGGCCATACGGGCTGGCTGCCAGCATAGTACGCGGCTTTCGCGTGATCTCCCAGGCTGGTCTGGCTGCCGACGTACCCCATGAATTCCAGGTCTACAGATGTCTGGGGTAAAAAGCACCACATCGCTTATTTGTTCATCTTGCATACGTTACGACTGTAGCGGAACACTCGGCAACGGTTTGTTACTATGTTGGGAAACTCTGCTCTTTGCTGTTCACCGCCAAGGCTTATGCCAATAGTCTTGATTCTCTAGACGACGCCGACCTTACCGTCGGAATGCACTCCGCAACGCATCAAGCTCCGTCTTATTGTCGAAGAATTCATCGTCTACCATCTCGAGATCGGGAGGCCCACGTACAGCGATGCAGTTGATCTTGCTGACACCCAAGTAGTATCCACATTTGTGACCAGTGTCCACGTACAACAACAACGATACCTCTCGTTGATATCCTTCTCGAGGTCGAGTTGTGTACATTGCATGGGGTAGAGTAACGTGTTCCTGTCGATCTTACCCCACAAAATCGGGTCTGGCGTGCGTCGAGAACCACAGTTCCCAGAACGTCTCTTGACTGCTGGCCAATGATCGCGGTTGGTGTTACTTGAAAGCGCAACATTTTGAACATTAACGCGGGCCATACGGCTACTACCAGGCAACGGAAAGCCTCAAGCCACTACAGGCTTGGATAGCAGTCTCCACAAATGCTTGTACAGGCATTCGTCTACTGATATCATCGTTCTCAAGATGACGATGAGAACCACACGCGAGGCCTGCTAAGATCCCAACAACGTAAGCCGATGCCGCAATGCTGGAAGTCGCTAGAGGTCTTTGGCAGTACCGGCTGTCATAGTCCCTGAGCCACAGGCCAGTATAAGAGGCACCCAGTTCGAACGTGTTGGAGAGCATCCACGAGTTCCACCTCATCCCACAGTCGCTCAGTTTTCCAATATGAGATACGCTTTCGCTCCCATCGCGTTTGGCCTCGGAGCCAACGCCCTTGTCGTCCGTCAGGCTACACAGTGCTTCAAGCTTGAAGCGTCAGGCGGCGCATCAGGTGTACTTGGCCAACTCGACGACGGCCAGAACCGTGTCGGTAACGGTGGTCTGCCTACCGGCTGCTACTGCCTGGACGGCAATGGTGGCTTCACTGATTCCAATGGACGGGGTTGCATTCTAACTCCTCCCACCACACAATTCCAGTGCGATGTCGGTGCCACTCCCACCAACGGCTTTGCGGTCGGTCCCAACGGTGGCGTTACATACAACGGCTCCGGCAAGTTCTACGCTTGCCCCGTCAATGACAACGGCGAGTACAACGTCTACACAACTCCCGCCCCTGGCCAAGCCAAGTGCGTCGAGATCTCTCTTGGCTCCGCCGGTTCTTGCGGAGCTGGCGCCACACAGCCCGCTGGTTCTCAGCCTGCTGGCACACCTCCCGTAGCCACTGCTACCTTACCTGCTGGTACACCTCCTGCTGGCACATACCCTGCTGGCACACCTCCCGCTGGCGCACCTCCCGCTGGTACACCTCCCGCTGGTACACCTCCCGCTGGTACACCTCCCGCTGGTACACCTCCCGCTGGTACACCTCCCGTGGCCACCGCAACTGTACCCGCCGGCACACCTCCTGCTGGAAAGCCCTCTGGTATGCCTGGGAAGCCTTCCGATATGCCCGGAAAGCCTGGTCAGTCAGGTATGCCCGGAAAGCCTTCTGGCATGCCCGAGTACCCCGGCCAACCTGGAAAGCCTCAGCAATCAGGCAAGCCAGGCTACCCCGCCATGTCCGAAGGCCAGAAGCCCTCTCAGCCCGCACCCGGTGTCCCTCAAGAGTCTGAGTGTGTTCCCAGCGTCGTGACCGTCACTGTCACTGCGCCTGCTGCTCCTCCCGCCGAGACTCATCCCGCCCCTCCTGCTGAGACGCATCCTGCCCCTCCAGCCGAGACACATCCTGCTCCTTCTGAGACCAAGCCGGCCCCTCCCGCTGAGACTCACCCAGCTCCCCCTGCTGAGACCCACCCTGCACCTCCCGCCGAGACTCACCCCGCTCCCTCTGCGACCAAGCCCGCGCCTCCAGCAGAGACCACGCCCGCAAAGCCCGACGATACCGACGATGATGTTGACAACGGTGGTGAGGGCTCGTGCCCCGAGGACCTCAACGGCAACTACGAGTACCCCCACCTGATCGTACCTGTCGACTCCGAGCAGCCCGACAAGGCCCACGACACCTCCTACAACGGCAAGATCGATAGCCACACTTGCACCATCTTCAACTTTGATATCCCTGTCTCCATGGCTGGAAAGAAGTGCTCTGCCATGTTCATGCTTCCCAAGAAGGAGGACCTCGAGACCTCCGACTACACCATGTCCGGCCACGGAAAGTGCACCGTCAGCAAGCTCAAGGGTCCTGCCGATGCAATGACCACCTACAAGAACATGCCCGCCAAGGACAAGGACGTTGCCACCATGGAGATGACCCCTGGCAACACCTACCCTATCGAGTCTGGTGACTGCGAGGCTGGCAAGACCGTTAGCTACATGATCTGTGGCAGCGGTGACTTCTCCATGGATTACTTCCAGGACTACAACCCAAGTCCCCTCGGCATGTACGTCCGCCAGTGCTAGACTGTTAACACTGGTGGCTGAGACCTTGTTATGATCATGAATCATTAGCAAGTGAGTCTAAAAGGTGTGTCGGACATGAACACCATCTACTTCTTCTTCATCGTCGCTGAGATGAGCCCTTCTTTTGTTATAACAACATGATACGATACGACGACATGGCACTCCTTATGAATAGTTTGTAGACTAGATTACAATTCAATGTACATTTTTACTCCTAGACGTTGATCTTGCAGATTTGGTTGTTCGTGAACGTCGAAGCTCGACACCATACTATAATCGTGAATGTTCGCGGTGACACTGACGGGTATAGGTAGCGCTGGACATGATGGCGAGTCGAAGTAACTGGGGACGCGCAATGGAGACCTCGGGACCGCTACAGTCACTGCCAAGACGCTAACGGCAAGGACATCACCTGGGCAGCTTCCCGCCCCGTCACGCACTTCGCGTTCACTACGAGATGTCACGCGTCGGACTCCACCCCATTTCAACTCATCCGACGCGAGCGACTACGTGACTACTGCGTTTTTGAGACCTCCGGCGCGATGTTCGTTGATAGGCGTTCTGCCCGACTTCGACTGTCATGCACGCCACACGCGTCGCACAGCACCATCATTTTCGTGCCTTTTCGCGCTCCATCCGCAAACCACGCCTTCAGCCAGATCTCGGGATATCTGGATGACGATATGTAGTCAGATAATAAAATATATCGTTAAGGCTGTCGTAACGCACTCCATTGGAAGCGCGCATTCGTCCGGAAGAAAGGTCAACTGAGCTCTCCACGTTTGTATGCCAGAGGACCTTCAATCTACGCGATCGTCCAAACCCCAGTGGCTAAGCTCGCGATATCACTTTCGACATATCTCCTATGTTGGAGTTCCTGCATCGTGCGTGCAGCATCTACATCCAACTCAGCCTCAGGGTACAGCCGCTCACACTCGCGCTAGAAGACGCAACGAATCTTCTGTACAGTGTCTGCAGATGGCGAGCTGCAGTCCGAAATGACACAAGATCCCCACACTACTCTATGCGCAATATACACAGCATTAGCTTGACCACCCCGTCCAATCTGCAGGACGCTCTTCGGGGTCGCAATATCACGAGCCGGATTGCGGGGTCGATGTTTCAACATAGCTGGGGTAGAAGCCGGGTAAACAGCTCAGATATATTGACTACCCGCAACACCCCCGGTAGACTTCGCCTTGGCTAATTTACTGTTAACAGGACTACATGCCAAACTAGGGGCGAACGACCGTTCCTTACATTCGCCAAAGAAAGCGCACAGTACGCCATCGATGAAGCACTACAGCAACGCCGCCGTGGCGCTTTGTATGCGAGATGTCAATGCTTTTTCACCAAGGACTTGGACCGTCTTGAGTGCTGTTAGAATGTACAGCGGGCCGACGGTACCGTTAACCAAGTCTAAAGACAGCCACGTGAACGTAAGGGCAAGCCTGTACCAAGCCTGCTACAAAGGAAACCGATGATTGGATGGGTCTTTGGCGCGGCGCTCATCTTCATGGCATTCTATAAAAGCCCCAGGTAGTCCACCGTACGATTCATCACCACCTCGAGTCAATCTCAAGCCTCTCGTTTCATCATGGTGCAACTCACACAGTTCGTTTTGGCAACTGCCGCCCTCGCTGGTGCTGCGTCCGCAGCTCCTAAGCCACCCCCAGGCCCGAACGTCAACCCTTGGGCTGGCAAAGACCGCTATGTTGTCCAGAGCTACGGCAAGAAGCTCGATCAGACCATTGCAGCCTTCACGGCCCAGAACGACACTCTAAATGCAGCGCGCACTCGCACAGTCGCCCAGAAGATCTCGACTTTCACTTGGGTCACCACACGCGATGGTCTCAGCCTCATTCCACAAGCCATCAAGGAGGCTCGTCAACAGAAGAAGGGCCCAAAAAAGATGATCGTCGGACTAGTTCTGTACAACTTGCCCGACCGTGATTGCTCTGCCGGCGAGTCTGCTGGTGAGCTGAGCTCCGAGAACAACGGTCTCGAGATCTACAAGAAGGAGTTTGTCGACAAGTACGCCAAACTCGTTTCTGAGGCTAGAGATCTCGACTTTGCCATCGTTCTCGAGCCCGACAGTCTGGGTAACGCCGTCACCAACCAGGGCGTCCCTTTCTGTGCCACCGCCACTCCAATCTACGAGGAGGGTATCGCATACGCCATCTCCAAGTTGCAGTTCCCCAATGTACATCTTTACATTGATGCTGCGCACGGCGGCTGGCTCGGTTGGGCAGACAACTTGAAGCCAACTGCGGAGGTCTTCGGCAGGGTTGTTGCCATGGCGAAGAAGCTCAACCCCATGGCTAAGATCCGGGGTTTCTCCACCAACGTGTCCAATTACAACTCTTTCCAGGCCAAGGTCCGCGAGAACTACACCGAGTACTCGCCATCCTGGGACGAGAGCCACTACGCCACATCGCTCGCTCCTTACCTCGAGGCTGAGGGTCTGCCATCTCACTTCATCATCGACCAGGGTCGCGTCGCTCTTCCCGGTGCTCGTGAGGAGTGGGGTGAGTGGTGCAACGTTGAACCTGCCGGATTCGGTCCTCTACCTGGCTCCAAGCAGAACAACACCAACGTCGACTCTCTTGTCTGGATCAAGCCTGGTGGTGAGAGCGACGGAAAGTGCGGTCTTGCTGGCGCACCGGCTGCTGGTGCTTGGTTCGACGAGTACGTACAGATGCTGGTCAAGAACGCTGACCCGCCTCTGGCGCCGACCTACATGAGGAAGCCCACAGGCCCCAAGGCCTAGATGTGTTGGAGCTGACTGAGTGTAAAGTACGCGGCTTCTTTTTAATGTACATATTGGATCGAATATTTAAGATTGTTCTAAGATATCTATCTTTTCAAAGTCTCACTGACCTTGCTACGCCATCCAGATCTGACCTATTTTCCGGGCCCTCCGGGGCTATGCACTCTGAACCCACACGTGACTCCAAGCTAACCTCACCGCTGCCTAGCCTGGGCCTGCAACTATTTAGAGAAGGCAATTCTCTTGTGAGTCCGCCACAACAACGTCTTTGCAACAAATCTACGCCGAGTCTCCATCGAATTCTCAAACCCAACCCGATACCCGAGTCCACAATATGGCGACAGCCTTATGGGACCGCGAGAAGGCCTACAAAGAGTGGGAGGAATTGCTCAAGCGGGCAACTAGTCCTGAGGAATCTGACAAGATGTAAGCCGATGAACTGAGCGCGCACCTCATCCACAATACACCTCTTTCTCATCCCTTCCATTATTTAATGGGCGGATTCAGTCATCGTGTATCTCGTGTGTGTTGCGGGAATTCATCCACAATACACTAGCTAATCGTAACAGCGCCACAGCAAACCAGCTGAACTCGCCCCTACTTCGTCTACCTGGCGAGATCCGCAATCACATCTACACCTATATCTGCCGATCCATTACAGTCAAGCACGGGAAGCGTTCAGAAGTTTCCGGAAGCTCATGTCTCTTCACCAAAACCTTCCTCCTCGTCTGCAAACAATTCTACTGCGAGGCCATCGCACTCTTGTATACCCACGCGACGTTCGAGTTGTCTGGATGGGCAGGATGGGCAGCTCACGTAAGCCTCAACCCCAAATATCGCAACCTCATTTCCTCGCTATATTTGGACCATAATATTCTCCATACTGCAACACGGAAGGCTCGGGAGTTCAAGGCTGGTATAAGGACTAAATCTGATCTGCCTGGGGTTGAGAGGGTGCTTTTAAAGCAACCTACTAGGGCGAATGATGTATACATCAATGCGCTACAAGGAATGTTTGGAAAGCAGACCTTACAGGTCACCGACGAGGAGATTACAGATCCAGAAATGCTCTTTTTGATGCGATATTCTTCAAAGCAAAGTTGAACTCATCGCGGATAGCGCATTCTTTCCCAATCTATCTTCCTTTACTCATGAGTAGCTGGATACCTAAGTATGTAAGGAAGCGATTTCAGACAAGTTGGGAGCGCAAGTCTCTGAGATCGATCCAGAAATTCTGATGGATATACTTAGTATCATTTGTAGCAACACATTAGGACTGGATCAAGAAATATTCTCCAGCTCGGCCCTATGCACGTGATGATCTGGCGCGTGATCTCGAGGGTCTAATCCCACCTGGGCAGTCTTGCAGCCACTTCCGCACGTACCCTCTGTATATAAAACACCTTGATCGCCGAAACCAGTCCTCTTGTCTTGTATCCCCACAGATTGTTCTCGGTAAGCCATCAGCTCATACAGTCCCGTGAGCAACTACGCTGACTGGTTGGTGTAGCCCACAAACCGTCAAACACACGTACCGGGGTAAGCGTTCTGACCATTGAACAACTTTCTGGGCTTCGATCCTGACCCCGCGTAGCAAAATGTCACGGCAGACAGTTACCTCACGTCAGCGTCGCGTGCTCACTTCCACAGAAGCTCGCGAGATGTAAGTACCTAGACCATTCAACCCTATCGAGACGACGGGAATCTGCTAACATGTATCCAGTACCCTTCAGAACCAGCTCGACTCACTTCTCTTACAGCTGCCAGGAGAGATACGCAACAAGATCTACGCATACGCGTATTCCCGCACTCAGGCCGTCTTCAACAACAGTCCTCGAGCCCGCAAGTCCACAGCTATCATATCCACCTGTTCTCAGATGCGCCATGAAGCCCGCGCCATCTTCTTCGCGCATGTGACTCTCGATTTGAGGGCGCTCCTGTTCTCGGAGTTCCCACATACGCTTCCACATGCGGACTTCCGGCTCGTTACTTCCATCCATCTACGATCGCAGCGGATTACAAGGCTCCTACAGGAGGATGGGCATTTTGTAGCGGATAGACAGGGAGCCGAACTCTTTCCGGGATTGGAGCGAGTATATGTCTCTGGTTGGAGTAAATCGCGCATGCCAAAGGATAGTTTGGGGGTTGACGCACTACGAACTTGGGCGGGAAATGCGGACTTGCAGGTGGCGCACAGCTCAGATTTCTAGAGATCATAGCAAGGGCGAGTTCCGCATACGGGGATGACGAGGGTATTGATACGTCATGATCAAAGCTCTGCGATGGAAACGAGGTAGCAGTCGGTCCTTCTGTGCTAATTCACCAAATCACACCCAAAGCCTTCAACCTACTTCCTTCTACCACCCGCTTTCCATATACCAAAATCAACCTATCTGCTTCCTCTACTCACACGATCTCGAACCACCACATACGCAAAGGTACTCCTCAGCAAATGAGAAAGATCGCAATCCTCAGCCTCGAAGTCACGGCCTCACCCCCAGCCATGCGACATAGCAGCGCCGTGTCAGACATGTAAATTAGCCATTTCCCACGCAAATACTCAGCCGCACTCACTGACAATTTACCCAGTACGACTCGAAACCAGCTTCATTCTCCGCTTCTCCGACTTCCAGGCGAGATCCGCAACAAGATCTACGTGTACACATTCAGCAGTATGTACATCCGTATATACCGCTGGAGTGAGTACACGTACGAAAGATTCACGGCCCTCATATCAACCTGTTCCCAGCTCCGCTATGAAGCCCATACGATATTCTTCAACCATGTGACCTACAGGGTGTCCGATAAGGATCATTCGTGGATCAAGCGGATCTCAAGGCTACCGGTTTATCATCTCATGACATCCGTTCGCATGCACTATAATTGCGTGGATGAGCTGTGTAAGCTGGACCGTCCAGCCTTTCCGGCTTTGAAGCGAGTATACGTATTGGCTTTACCCATGGGATCGTATATGAGTAATTACATACGGGATAAATTGCGAGCTTGTACTAGGAATCAGGATCTTGAAATCATCTTTGAGAAATCCGGGTAAGGGTATGGGAAGGGTTCTGTTAGGTGAGAGCGCGACGCGTACGTCATAGCGTTTGCTCCCACCCAAAGGGGAAATAGCGACTAGATAGTCGCTTCTTCTACTCGGATACAACAACAACTCACTCTCACCTCACTTACCAACACACTCCGATTTTTAAACTTTAGCTGGGATTACATCTGTACTTCGTCGGCTTACCCGCTTCATTCTCCCACGCGATATTCACCATGCAGAGTTATCTCGCGCCCGCAGCATTGCCTTGCGACAGCGCAATGTCGGAAATGTAAGCCCCCAACCACAAGAAGCACGCGCACAACAACTAACACCTCGGCTAGTACGCTTCAAAACCAGCTCAAGTCACCTCTTCTTCGCCTCCCCGCTGAAATTCGCAACAAGATCTACACCTACGTTTCGCTTTCTACGACAATCAAAGTAAAACCAGCCTTGCAAGACATGAATCTAGGTGTCACCCTTTGTCTGGCAGCTCCGGGATTTGTCAAAAGCTGCAAGCAGATTCAGCAAGAAGCCACGACGTTGCTCTACAGTCTAGCCACTTTCGACGTCACCAACCACAGCGGACTCTTCTTGCTAAATAGAGTATTCAACCGCAACATCTGCAGTCTTATTACCTCAATCAGGATGTCTGGTCTCTTGGCTTGTTCCGTAACGTACAAGTCTTACCATGGCTTGATGTCGCCCACGACACCAGCAGGATTCCTACCAAGTCTGGAGAGGGTGCATGTATCGGAAGTGTACCAGGATTGGAAGACCATTAAGAATAGAGCAGTTCTGAGGAAGTGGTTTGGACATGAATCACTTGAGATCGTCTTTGAGGGAAATACTGGCTAAAATAGTGCACGCTCACGATCTATGAGAAGACTGTGTTGAGTAAGAGGTCGAGAGTAATTGAAAATGCATCTTGCACAATGAGATTTTTTTCAGTTCCATGCACCGTTTATAGACTGTATACCTATTCGCTGCGAGATCGTAGGCCACGAGATTGAAGCACCCAGCAGTCCTTCTCGAGTAGCTCAAGAGACGCAAGGCCTGGAAGCTCTTGTGTTAACGATACTTCTCTTTTTTAAGAGGACCTAATTGTATAGGTGCATATAGAATTTAGAAGTTGTAAGTCGCTTATTATAATAAGTTATTAAGTGTACTATAGAATAGAGGTAATAGTTCTAGGGTATAACTTTGCGCACACAGCGACTGTGTGAGTTAGAGGCAGAGTATATGCAAGGCCTAGAGAGTGTCTGTAGAGGCCAATAGGCCTGGTTAGTCACAAGAGGTACCCAGGTAGTCGATTTCTGCACTAGCGCCTTCTGGAAAAGTGCCGGTAACACTGCCTTCACTTTTCAACCTTTCTATCTCCTTCCGCCCACCACCCACCACCAGAGTCAAGCGCCACCAAACTCCGAGCCTCTGCGGCATGCAGGCCAACACCTCCTCCGCGACCTTCCTGGGCGAAGAGACTGAAGCAAACATGTAAGCTCGCTGTCTCTCACCCAGTCGCACGTACTAACTTCTGAATCAAGCACTCTCAGAAACCAGCTCGAGTCGCCGCTTCTCCGCCTGCCCGCTGAGCTGCGAAACAAGATCTACACCTACGTCGGTCTTTCCACTACGATTGAAGTTATTGTCATTGCAGATCATATGCCACAAGCCAAGGACTGGGGTTCGGCAAAGCTCAAAGTCGGGCTTCCCGGCCTCCTCAGTACTTGTAAACAGATCCGACAAGAAGCCACTTCTCTGATAGGCAAATCTGCCATCCTCGATCTCTCGAAGATAGACCCCCGCTCATGGCTAGAGCCCCGTTGCAAGAACAAGTTCAGCGAGCTCATCACCTCAGTTAGAATTGATTACGAGTTTGCTGAGGTTGCTTCAGGCGTTTCTTCTCTATACCTTGGCCAGACCATGCGAGCAAAAACGTCTCCTGCAAGCTGGCTACCAAGCCTAGAGAAGGTTCATGTCAAATCGTGGGGGTGGAGGCCCTTTGAGGACAGCGAGAAGATAAAGTCGGGCTTGAGGCTCTGGTGCAAGCAAGATAATCCGAAAGTCATCTTTGAGGACCTTCTCTATTGGCGGGACGTAAATGGGACCAAATATTGGGCTGGTGAGTGGAAAGAAGACTACGACTAAGGAATCACTTCGATCGCTGAGCTGAGCCCGTTCCTGGTGCTTTTTACTCCCTCATAGCAACTTGGCGCTCGGTGTAATACTAGAGTTGACCACGGGGAGGTGCCTTTCCCATAGCAGCGTAGCGATGGGAACGATCGTATATCAAGACCAATAAAAAGCAGCTTCACAAAAGGAAAGGAGGAACCTTTAAAGTCACGTTACCTACGTATCTTGTTGGAAACAATAGTGACCTTGGGTAGTCCAAGCTTCCGACTGAATCACGGTACTAGCTCTTGGCGAGCTAGCAAATTACATGATGAATCTATCACTCTTTTTCGAGCTGACTACTTAGTTCCGACCCCCACCGAGCAGCTCAAATCAACATACCCTGTATTTCCCCCCACACACGCAAAATGGCAACGCCATCTACAGCCGATGGACTCAACACCGCCATGTCAAAAATGTACGTCCATCGCCATTCCCCGCACTCCCACTGACAACATTCCCAGCACTCCCACTGACAACATTCCCAGCACATCCGCCAATCAACTCACCTCCCCATTCCTCCGACTGCCCGCTGAGCTGCGAAACCAGATTTACACCTATCTCGGTCTCTCTACTATCATCAAAGCCATTCAAGCTGAAGGGTCTCTCACATGCAGCTTCCAGCTCCCAGCTGAACTCGAGGCCTGCAAGCAAATCCGACACGAAGCGACCTCGATAGTATACAGATCAGCTCTCTTCGATTTCACTCAGTGTCACACGGGTGCCTGGCAAAACGGCAGCTGCGACCACGGAATCGGCGAGTTTGTTACCTCGATTAAGATTGGGGGTCGTATTGCATGCCACGTTTTATGCTATCTTCGAAAAGTTAAAGACCCTCAAGGACTGCAATTTCCGACTAAGTGGCTGCCGAACGTGGAGAAAATTTACATCGAGTCTGACGAATGGGGGCAACTGTGGGGATTTACCATGGACACAGCACTGGAGATCTTGTTCAAGAAGGATACCATGCAAATCATCTTTGTGTGAATGAGAGAATGGGCGGCGGGCAGGAAGAGGGTACTTTAGACGTCACGAGAACTGGCTAGTCAAAAGAGAAGCGGATCGCGGTATCAGTCAGTCCTTGGCTAGGCAGTTAGCGCATTGCAGATAGATCGACTTCGGAAGCACTCACTTCGAATTACCTACCCAGTCTCGTCAACTTCCCACTAGCCAAAATCACTATACTCTACTTCTCCGTCCTTCCAAAGAATGGAAACTTCTTCCAGAGTCGTTGTATCCTCCACCACTATGTCCCAAATGTAAGACCTTCGCTATCCGCTCAACACCACCCACTGACGCACACGCCTAGTACTCTCACCAACCAACAAACATCACCCCTTCTTCGTCTCCCTGCCGAGCTGCGGAACATGGTCTATACCTACGTAGGTCTCGCGACTATTATCCGACCCTACAGCTTGGAAACTCCAAACACCGCCAACAGCGCCCCCATCAAGTACAACCTCCAATTTCCAGGCCTCCTCTCAGCCTCTCAGCAGATCCGACAAGAAGCCACCCCCCTGATATATGCGCACGCCCTCTTCGATTTCGACGTGTTTGACTTGTTCTCGTGGCCACCAATCAGCACCTGCAACCACGAGATCAGCGAATTTATCACCTCGATTAGGATTTCGAGGTGTCTTGCGATCGAGATTACACTCGAGATTAGAAATGGTAGAGACCTCGGAGAGCTCAAGTTTTCGAACTACCGGCTTCCGAATCTGAAGAAGGTGTATGTTGGGCCTTGCGAAACGAGGCGGCCGTGGGAAGATAGTGTGAGGATGGCGCTGAGGGTTTGGTGTTGGAAGGGGGATCTAGAGGTTAATTTTGGGGTGGAGGGTTTGTGAGATGGGCGATCGGCGGGGGAAAGGGAGTTTTAGACGTTACGAGGGTTGACTAGTTAAGGGAAAGACGGACTCAAGTAGTTGGTGTTGGCTAAGTAGTACATTACACGATAGATGGATCGCTCTCTTCGAGTCCTCTACTTAATTCTGTCAACCTCAAACTCCAACACATATCCAGATCTCTACCAATCCCTCAACATCCCCTCACGATCCCTAAACTCGACCACCAAATCCTCCTTTTTGAACCACTTCCTGAGCCCCACTCTTTTCCTTTCACTTCCCCACTCATCTGCCCACAATACCTCCACCCTCTCCAGATTCGGCAGCGGACATACAACAGGCTTGCCAAAGCTCAATTGACTGTGTATTTCGACGAGGCGTGAAAGCCCCCAGGAGATCTGTAAAGTAGTACAACTCTTTGGCTCGAAGCTACACGCGATCAAGGAGACATCGTTGCGACGGGTAATATCGAAGGTGGCGTTTGCGTAGATGAGAGCTGTGGCTTCGCTGCGGATCTGCTTACACGTGCGCAGCAAGGGTGGAATGGTGTGCGGGAATTGTTGTTTCAAGTATCGCTGTAATTCAAAGAATTCTACGCTGGTTGAGAGACCGATAAAGGTGTAGATCATGTTGCGGAGTTCAGCGGGTAGGCGGAGGAACGGGGATGTGGGATGAGTGCTAAGTGGCTGGTCAGTGGAGGTTAATGCATGTGTAACGGGATGCTCACATCGCGGACATCGCGTTGTTCGTTTGGGCGGCTGCAGATGTGATCTTGGTTGTGGCTGTAGTCTTCATGTCGGGCAAGTAGGGGAGGCTGTGTATGTTGATCTCGAACAGTGGGTGTTATGACGGCGAACACGCTAGCAGCACTGTTAGTGCTCTAACTGTACTAGTCTGAATTAGGCGAATCACGGTGAACTGTTTGTTCTCGTCAAGTCCTCTACCTTGTTCAGTCAACTACCCACTAGCCGAGACCAATACACCTACATTCTCCAACCCACAAATAATGGAATGTCCATCTTCTACAGCGGTTGGAGTCGCCACTGCCATGTCCGAAATGTATGTCTCAGCCACCTGCGCCGTCACTAAACACCATAATCCACCTATTAACGCACACGCCCAGCACCCTTACCAACACCCTCACATCTCCTCTCCTCCGCCTCCCCGCCGAGTTGCGCAACAAAATCTACACCTATGTAGGCCACTCGGCACAGATCCACATCGTCGCGACCATTACCAATGCAAGCGTTGTCGATCCAACCAGCGACCCTTCCAAATTCACCATGCAATTCCGCCTTCCAGGTCTTGTCTCAACCTGCAAACAAACACGCTCTGAAGCCACCGCACTCGTATACGCTCAAATCACTATCGACACCATCCCTGGAGACGCATGGTACTGGCTATACTCAAAACACTCGCACAGCCTCTGCGCCCACATGACATCACTCCGAATTAGCGAGGTCTTCCTTGACCTCATGACGCGCGAGGTCGAAGTACGCGAGGCAAACTCGCAAGCTACCAAAGCGTGTACCTTGCACTTACCACACTTGGAGCGTGTGTGTGTCTTTTTTACGCATTTTCCATCTTGCCAGCAAGGGGGCGAGTCGACGAAGGAAGCGATCAGGAAGTGGTTTGGGGATGATGGGTTGGATGTGGTAATTGAGGAGAGGCCGGGTGAGAAGTATCCTCTGTCACAGGAGCTGTTAGTCAGACTCTGGATGTCTATGGGAACTGGGTGAAGCTTACCACATCCTCTTGGGTGGCTGATAAGGGAAGAGGTGGTTAGGGAGATTTGGGCGCCGAAGTTGGAGAGGGTGTATGTGGCGGGATGGTTGAGGGAATGGGAGGATGTACGAAAGGCGTTGAAGTTGTGGTTTGGGGTTGAGGAGGTCTGTTTTGAGAGGTTGGGGAGACGGAGGACGAGTATGACGAGGCTGTTGAATCACTTTTTTCGCTTCGGCGGATTTCGGTGGAGCGCTGAAAGCTGGCTTTGATAGACGGCGATTCGGGACTGCTGGTTTGGAGTGTGGCGATGCTGGACCAGATCAGCTGACCTGTGATCTGAACCGGGTCTATGTGCGGTGTAGAGAGAATATGAACATCTGTTGAAGATTGGTATATAACGTCGTACACGCTAACGATATCACAGCCCTTCCCATTCTCTCCCCACACACATATCCACAACCCCAACCCCACTACAATCCAAACTGACTCTCCACCTCCCTCCTCTTCTGCTCCCTCTCCATCTCCTGGCGAATCCTCTCCACCTCCTCCGTCATGCCCTTCTCGCCCTTCTTGCGCTGCCTCTCCTCATACAGCGCGCGCCCCTTCATAATCCTTGCTACAATCTCCGCAGCGTTTACGTTTTGGAAGTCGTGGTTAGCGATTTCGCGGTATATGTTGAGGGCCTTGGGGACGGCGTAGGGGTCGAAGGCGAGGGGCATGAAGGTGGTTTTGCCGTGGTAGACGGTGAGGGGTTGGGCGTAGGGGAGCGTGTGCAGGAAGGCTTTGGAGAGGGAGAAGGGGGCGCCGAAGATGGCGGCGTGGACGTACTAGAGTTTTGAATGTTAGTTTCTGTGTTAAGTGAAAGTCAGGAGGGGACGTACTTTGCACTGCAGGACGCAGAGGCCGCGCTCGAAGATGTTCATGATGGGGTAGTTGATGCCTTTCCAGTGGTTGATGACTTCGTCGTCGTGGATGCCGGCGATGAGGAAGATGGGGCCGTAGTCCTCGCCAGACTTTTCTATGCGCGCTGCCTTTGCTTCGTCGGTGTACCAGCCGCCCTCCTTGGCGCTTTCCTCTTCGGATTGTGTGACGAGGCGGAGGAACTCGATGTGGCCCGACGAGAACAGATCCCAGCCTCCGTCGACGTAGATGACCTTTTGGCCGGGCTTGACGCCCTTGCCCTTGACCAACTCGTGGAACTTGCCCTTTTCTTCCTTGACGGGTCCGAGTGCTGAGGCGGTCGAGGCCTGGCGGACGGTGCCGGGGCGCGGCGCAGTGGGCGAGGTAGGCGAGGTTACCGTGTTGCTGGTGGTTGTCCTCCGTAGCTTGACGGGTCGCGAAGCATGCCAGTACCACACGTCGCAGCCGGGCGCGCGACCTGAAGCATCGGTCGCATAGTCCTTGATGCGCTGAAGCATCTCCTCTCCCGTCTTTAACCGCTCCTTCTCATCGCCCGGGCCCTCGTCTCCGGACAGCCTCTTCTCCAGCGACGGTATAAAGTGCGACTTGGTGCACAGCAGCATGCGGCCCACGAGGTCGGTTGTCGAGATGCCGGGCGTGCGCTTAACCACCTTGAACCTCCCCGCTGCCTTGACATAGCGGTAACAATCCTTTCCGTCGCTGTCGGAGGTGATGTCATCGCCGTGGACGACGTACTGGCAGCCGTAGTGGGTGATCCAGGGCAGCGAGGTTACGTAGGGCGCCCTAGGGACGGCTTTGGTAGCCCATCGGCAGGCTTCGACGGCGGCGACACTGAAATTATTAGCTTTGATGGCGGCGCATTCGTCATGGTTGTGCGCACCGTTCGTCGAGGCGCATCACCGTCGGGCCCTTGTTCTCCATGATGGACTCATCCGAGTGCACACCAACGAACAGCTCGTTGCCCAGCTGGCGCGCCTGCAGCATGGCGCCCGCATGGCCTAATCTCTGTAAGCGCTGGATACCTCGAATGCGGCTGCCGGCATACCGTGGTGAGCAAAGTCGAAACAACCATCGACCCATATGCGCTGGTCCGAAACCTCGACGTCTTCCTGAGGATCCACGGGCCACTGTCCCTCTGTGGGAATCCACTCTCCCTGTGTTTCGTTAGTGTTGCGCAGATATGAATGTCGTGGTGGTGCGTACTCGTGCGCTCTGTCTGCGCTGCATCGTGACGTGGGGTAGTTGGCGGGGCTGGCAGCAACTGTACTCGGACAACAGCGGTGCCTGATAGCAATGGTATGGCAGAGAGTCTGACGGTGTCGAGTCTGAACCGCGGGACTGGAAAGCTTGGAAGCTTGGAGCTTGGAAGCAGCACCTGCCACTCTGGATTCAGCCTAACGTGCTGATAGCCGCACGTGGGCAAATGGCATAGTCAGTGAAGCTATGGCAATGTAGGCGACAGGGGCAGAGGCGGTGGGCAGGGATGGGCCTCGGGCGGCTTGTTCCTGCGTCGGGATAGGTTCTCACGGTATCAGCTGTAGCCGCGAATCGAAACACGTTTTCGTTTTGCGCGCCAGTATCTGCCTTATAGCGTGCAGTCCCGTCTGCGTGTCTCCTCACCTACATTCTAACAAAGAGACCGTAGTATATTTACAAGTAGGTATAGCAATGCGGCAATGTTATCAGGGTCCGTGGTGAAACAGCCCCTGATCGCTCGGTAGCCCCACACCTCTGGGAAAGCACATGGGCTACCAGCATGGCCGACAACTCCAGCCAGGGCCTCTTCTCCCGCCGCCCCTCGTTTTTCGGCGGCAAGACCAAGGGACAAGGACACAAGCAAACAAACTCGACCCTCGCGCCGCCCCAACTCAACATCACCCCCGCGGCCACCCCCGGGCTAAAGACACCCCCTCTCGAGCTCGACCAATACGAGTTTCCCGCCCGACTCGCAGCGACGCCACCACGACGCAGGCACGCCAGCAGCAGGCACAGCATCGCCTCGTCCGTCACCGATCTCGGGTCCACGCTGCGGAGGTCACGGTCCGCCTCGCTTCGCACCAACGCGTCGGCCTCGTCCTCGCATAAGAGGACCCCCTCGGCCACCCTGGCCCTCACCTACTCCCCCGAGAAGGCCCCCGTGCCCGCCAGTGTGACGAATGCCTCGCGGCCCGCCCTCTCCATATCCACCTTTTCGCGCAGCAAGCAAAAAAGCAGCGAGAACGTCAAGACCGAGGGTGGCAGCGTCCAACAGCCCCAGGCGCAGGTCTACGAGAAGAGCCCCCTCAGCGCCGTCGACAAGCCCAAGACTCCCTTCGGCAACATGGCTGTCCCTATCCCGCTGCGCCATCCGCCCTCCCAGAAGGAGATCCTCCAGGCAAACCAGCAGTCCAACCGCACATTAGCACCTGCTGCGCCCATCCCCGTCCCCAACGGCTCCAACCCCAACCTCGTCTTCCAGCACATCCACGAGCTCGCCTCAAAACGCATATCCACCCTGGACTACCTGCGGAAGGCGTGAGTCCTTCTATTTTCCCTCTTCTATATCAACCCTCACTAACTTAACCTAGCCACGAAGGCCGCATCTACTGGTTCAACACGCTCCTCTTCTCCAAAACAGACCTCACGCGCCTCCCCTCCTTCACAACGCGCAACCAAGCCCGGCGCGCCACCCACTACCTCCTCCTCGGCTTCTCCCTCCCCACCATCCTCGACCTAAACGCCAACTCCCCGTCCGACTACCTCAAAGCCCTCAACGCCCTGCTCCTAGAATTCGAACAATACCAGTCCATCCACCCGGCCGACGGCTCCACCCCGTCCTCGCTCTCCCGCGCCCGCCTCCCCCAGATGTTCAAGCGCGCAAACATGGGCATGGGAATGGGCATGGGCATGTCAATGGGCAGTAAAGGCCGGCGGTCCAGCAGCGCAAACGGCGATTTCCCGCTCCTCACTCCAAGCAATAGTTTCACCGGGTCGGAAACAAGCGGAGGTATGGGCGGCGGCTTCGACTCCCCGCCTACAACAGACGATTCCTTGCTCCCCAACGAAAGCTACACGCACCTCCAGACTCCGAGCTTGCCGTTCGACCCCGATTTCTTCAGCACGTTTGCTACGCTGTGCGATGTTTTGATTGATTGCTACACCAAGATATTGAGTATGCTTAGTACGCCTGAGAGTGTGGCTAGTGCGGGTGGTGGTGTGCCTAGTTTGGTGGGGGATCTGTTCAATAAGGCGGATGCGCGGGTGAGGAAGATTATTCTTGCGGGGGTTGTGCGCGAGTTTGAGGATAGTTGTCGCGCGGGGTTGAAGAGTGAGGTTGGGGGTGTGGGCAAGGTTGTGCTTGGGGGGCTGATGTAGGGAGATGGCGTAGATGATGATTTATGTGGCGGGCAATTATGATCTGGGCTCTTTATGATATCCAACAAGGTACACGGATGGGCGTTTTCTTTTCTTCTTTTTTCTTCTTCTTCTTTTGGTTGGCTATTTCCTTGTTGCATGGAGATGGAGTTGAGGCTTTTAGAATATACGGTAGCATATGGCATGGTATAGCATAGCATGAGAAGAAGAACAGATTGGGATATACGCTGGCCGCTGGCAAGCGTAACAACCCTCTTCTACAGCACAACGAATGTGCTTCCAATCAAACTAATGCCAAACACACCACCAATATCCCTTCTCATCGGATAATTCTATGCTCAGAGGAGGTGATGGGGGAGGAGTCACCTCCCTATCCTCCCAAACCGTATCCGCCGATAAACCTCAGCAATGGCAACCCCCGCCTCCTAAGCAGCAGCCGCCTCGTTCTTCTCCACAAGATCCACAACACCCTTCCCCCTACCCACCTTGACCTTTGTCTTCTTCTCCTTCTTCTCCTTATTCTTGTCCTTCTGCCCCTCACTCCCCACCGCATCCCCCTCATCCACCCCCTCACTCCCAAAAATCTCCTCCTCCTCATCCCTCAACTGCTCCTTCAAATCCGCCAGCTCAATCCTCATACTATACGCATCCTCACCATCAGCATAGTACTTCGCTTCGATCTTGTCGACGGTGAAACCGAGGGTTTCGCGGTAGAGATGCAGGGCTGCGTTGTTGGAGACGCGGACGTGCAGGGAGACGTAGTGGGCGTTGAAGGTCTCGGCCATGGCGCGTTGAGATTGGCGCATTAGTTTCTCAGCTAGTCCGAGGCGGCGGTGGGTGCGCATTACGGATAAGGAGGTTATGTGGCCGTGCTGCACGCCGTCGGTGGGCTCTTCTTCCATTTTGGCGAGGACGTAGCCTACGATCTTCGGGGGGTCGTAGGGGGTTTTGGGTGGCCGGGATACCTAAGTGGTGTTAGTAACATGCAAAACGTATGATGCGTGATCCAATATCAGGATGACAATGAACGCCAGGTTGTCACGTGTTCCACGCAACAACACCCCGTTGCTCGACCATCCTTTGACCAATCGACCAATCACGAACAACTGCAACTCTCATCCTCTAATCCCTCCTCTTTACACAAACATCCAAGCTCTTTCTTCACCCCACTCATCCTCCTCCCTCACACAAGAAGGGCGACCCCCTCCATCCACAAAACTCATGAAACAAACTTACATCAACAGCCACATAGCTCAACTGCGGCCAACTCATCGCATGATACAAGTAATACTTGCAAAAGTAGTTCTCGGGCAAATTCGTAATATTCGCAAGCTGGACATGCGGAATGTCCGATGGGCGTAGGACGCGGATATCCATTTTGGTGGGATGTGTGTGGTGTGTGGTTTCCTAGCTCTTTCTCTGTGATACCGGCTTTGCGTTTTCTTACGTCTTTGATTGACGAGGGAGTACCAGTTGATTGGGATTGGATTGGTATCGGAGGGACTGGAGGGATTGGATGTTGCAGCGCTAATGCGAATGCGGATGGGGGGATGAGCGATGGGGCTGGCAATCTGGACTCTGGAAGGCGGTTTGGTGAGGAATGAGGGCGAGTGCGTTATGTAAGCAGGACTTGTGGGGTCAGGTCGGGGATTAGATGTTAGCGCGGGGCTAAACGCCGACGCTCCTCCCCTCTACCTAGAAGCTCATGAACTCCTTTGGAAACATGACATTCAGCCATTAAGCTTCAAGTCCAATTCCCACCATCCTTCATACGCTAGAATACCATCCCGTCCAAACCATCAAACAGCAACCACCCCATCCTTACCCACGCGCCTACCCACAATAGCCAGATCCGGCAGCCCAAACGCATCCCTCACTTTCTCTTTTGCCTGAGCGTCCGTCAAATTTACTTTCAGACGCCAAACTTCTATCTCCAAGAGCTTTAGTGAAGCAAACTCTTCTTTGAGACTGGCACTCTTCATTTCATCCTGTCCCTCGATGATGGCTTTCCCATTCCCCTCCGTCAGCCACAAACGTTCTATCTTTCCAAACCCCGCCGCAGGCAGATTAGACGAGGCAAAGAACCGCAGCGCGAAGTAACTGGGTTGAAAGCTACACAGGGTGAATGACATGCGGCTCGCTTCAATGTGGCATTGGCGGCATGTGTACAGAACAGCGCGGACACAGCGGTATCTGCGCATGTCCTTTTTGACAAGTGGTTTGTTGACCTTGATGATGGCGCCGTTGAAAATGTAGTTGTAGATTTCGTTGCGGAGTTCGGCGGGGAGGAGGAGGAGAGGTGAGTCTGTCTGGTTTCTCTTGGTGCTGCGAGGTATTAGGCACGAAGTGTGCGCTTGTTGCGCGGCACGCTTACATCTCATTTCTATTGTATGCCAGCGGAACTACAAGACGCTTGTCCTTACTTTGTCTGTCGTAGTCGTTGTTGAAGACGTCGTCGACGTCGCGGAGGTCTTGGTCGCGGTCATCTTTTTGGTTAGCGGGTAAGACGCCGGGCTTCATGGAACCAAGGTCGGAGAGGCGAAGCATCCTTAGTGTGTCTGCGATGCGACGCCGGCTTTGTGTTTCAATGTTGGGTATGGTATCGAGATAGCAGGTAGTTGGTTGGGAAGCTGTCAGTCAATGCCGGCCGCGACGCTAGTACAGGGTCTGCATGAAGACAAACGGTGAAGGTGACTGCGACTTGACGCTAACTACATGAGGCTGCAGCGAGAAGACGAGGTGACGTCCGAGCGATCCGAGACTGCCTGAAGACACGAGTGATCTCCTTGTCTCAAACCGAATCTACCACCACTCCTAGCTACTCGACATCGATCACACGGACAAACATATACTTTCGGAACGAACGCAGCCGTCTCACATCCCCATTTCTTTCCCATTATCCCAGCAAGCCTCTGTAGTGTTTGCGTGTTTCCCTTGTGATAATATTCATGATATTCAGCTGACACCCTCACGTAAACGTACTCCAGCCGTGGAAGCTTGTACCGCCCCTCGTATTGCTCAAGCAATTCAAGCGTAGAGAATAGCATGGCAATCGACGTGATGAGTTCTCTCTTTCCGGGCCCAATATGCCCCAGGAAACGATGAAAATCATATCGCGCATAATTGAAGCCGAACGTTGTGTGGGAAAAGAAGAGAGACTCGGCTTCAGACCGGGTCTGACGACATGTTCGGATGAGTGAGATGGTGTGGGACATGGGTCGGTCTGGGCTTATTCGAGCGTGTATTGAGGCAGTCCGCCGGTCCAGCAGTGGTTCAATGGAAGAGTCGGCGAGAGCGTATCCGTAAATTTTATTGCGCAACTCGCCTGGGAGGCGCAGCAATGGTGAGTTCTTGGCATTGGCTTCTGTGCTGGGCATGTCAGCGGGTCGAGCGAACATTTGTAGCGACAGTTCCAGAGAATGTACTTACATAAGGTCGTGCTTGTCGACGGCCTCCTCGGGGATGGAAGGCAAAGTTGCGACGTGATTCATTCTGTGTCCGCCCATTTGAGTTTGGAGATCTCTCTGGTTGAAATCGGTTGATGGCTGGTTGGTCGCGCTGAATCGCGATCGTAGCTAGAATTAATGAGCGATGGGTATATAGGTCGAGCTGTGAATGTCAGGACTCCAGCGAGCTATCGCCTACCCACTCTTAACTAACCAAGGCTGTAGTCGTGAACGCTTGTCCTAACCGAGTCAGCTCACAAATTGCTCCCTTTCACTAGACAGCACCCTCATGATCCAAAGTACAAGCCATAACTTTCGTATATATCCAAAGAACTTCGAGCCGAAATATATGTACGTGAACAAATATGCTACCAAATCGTGCATCCAAGCCCCATTTCCCTTGGTAAATGCAAAGACAAATGTCAAAACGCCAACGAGATGCCCTTGTTGCTTATACTCCGTTATCAAATGCGCAGTTTGCGCTTTTTAAAAACCTCTTTCTTGGCTGAGAATCTCGTCAACCATGGGTTTCACGGTAGGCATGTAGCCTTGCATGACTGGGCACCAGAGCGCCTTCTTCAGCCCCAGTTCTGTGGCCATGTAGTACATCAGCCGGTTAATCCATTCGCGCCTTGCTGAAATGTCTATTCTCCTGGGCTCGACTCCGTAGTTCAGTGGTGGGAGGTCGAGTGGGTGATCGTACGGATGCGCAGGGTTGGGATCGAAGATGTGATTCTTCTTTGCGTTTTGGTCCAAGACTGGGGTGCTCGATGGCGGACTCGCGCCAGGGGATTGGTCGCTTTCCGACTGGGACTGCATGTTGCGGAGTTCGGAGAATGGCGGTGCTGCCTCGTAGGATTCCAGGGCCGTCGACGGCTCGCTTGAGGAAGACGCGTTGGAAGTTGATGTGGCCAGATGTGGTTGCGAGTAAACTGGCGGTGGTGTTGGTAAATGAGTAGCGCTGTGCGTATGCTTGCCTGCATTGCTATCCGGCACGAGACCTGAGCTGAGTACTGAATCCATCGTACCCAGGGGCCATATACATATATAGCCCCGCATGCCACAGATATCGGTGGCAGATTTCGTATCTATCGGTACCGTGAAGCTGCCAAGTATAGAAGAACAGTTTTTCTCAATGACCCCAACCAGGCGAGCGGTAGCGACCGAGTGATGCATGCGGAGATTTCCATCACTCAGAGCAGTAGGCATGGACTGCCCCGGGGCTTCTTGAGGACGGAAAGATCGGCAAGGGTCCCGGAATCTCAACATCCAGTTCAACATCTCGAGCAGATCACGTAAAACAAGTATGCGGCTCGTACGGTAGAAGCCCCAGATCCAGACGCGTTTCAAGCTCGGGTATATGTGAATCTCTTCCGGTGCGCCTGGACAACCCAAGAAAAGCTTTTGCAACTTGGCGTCGTAGGTCGACCGAGCCTCCGGTGTGTTGGGTGTCATATGGTAGTTCCAAGCCGGTGTAACATTTGCCTCCCAAGCTTCGTAGTCACTTTCTAGTTCGAGCGCGCTCTGTAGAAGTTCTTGCAAGGCCATGCGGTTGGTTGGTGGGTTTGGACTTTGCTTGGTTTCGTGCCATCTGGCATGTAGCATTGCCGCTCGCCATATTAGACGAATGACAAAGGCGTTGGAGTTCTTGTATAGACTTGGAAGTAATTCGTCTACTTTCACCACATCTCTCGTAGGTATCTGCGGGCGTCTTGCTGCCTGTAAGTTGCCTAAGAGCTGTCGCAAGATTAGCCATCAGCGGAAAAAAGGTGTTCATCTGTGACGGCGATTACCAGATGTGCATAGATGACTTCGTAAAGTCTGGCTGATATGACGTCGCTGTAGAACTCCTCAACCGTCCGCAATTGAAGCATAGCATTTGCGCCTTGGTTGTGAGCCAGAAAGGTGCCTTTCCGCTGCACGCTGGTAAGATTCTGTTCATCACGTTAGATTCGTGCATACCAGCAAGCTGTAACGAACGAACGTACCTCGTAGATGCCCATCAGATGCACCGAGCAAAGTGCAGTATTCGTGGCTGCCTGCTTCTTGTCCGCGATTGCCTTTGTCAACATCGGAAGGGCCCTCCCTACGCATTCCTCACCTAGTGCCTGCGCATGAGAATCATTATATCTATTAGCGAAGTTGACGTAGGATACTGCGTCAACCGCTGTCGCGATCAATGAGTTCTCCGGGGCGTCTTGATACAAGAGCGGAATGAATGTCCACAGGGCTTCATCTGGCTGGTCGGCTGGTCGGTTCGGCGAGTCGGGCAGCACAAAGTCGTACACAAAGCGCTCAAAAGCTCTTCTACGGAAGTCCGGATTAGGCGATGGAGTAATAGTTAGCCGACTTAGATCGATGGTTGCGGACGCAACGCTCGATGATTCTTGAGCTGGGTCATCCAGAGAGCCACCGGGAGAATGCACACTACCGCTGGACGAGCGTGTGTCATCCAGATGAGGTGGTGTTGACTCGTCGCTTGGTGGTGTTTTGATATAGGTGTTATTATAGGTGTTGCTGAAGGCGTTGCTACTTTCGGCAACGGCAGCACGTTGGTTTGACTTCGATCGCTTCCGCCATGACTCTTCTGCTCTTTGCGCAGCCGACGCCGTTTGGTTCCGAAAGAGGATGTCGGCTTGGTCTCGATATTTGCACTCATGGCCGGCTTTGCTACATCGACTGCAAGCTGGTCTACCCTCATCGCACTACTCTGGCATCAGCCTTGTCCGCGTGACCGTCGTTGCCCTGCGCGTGGTGCAGCCTGTAGAGCAAGGCAGGTCGCGGGAGTGGACAGAAAGAGATGCGTACCTTGACTTTACGGGCTCTGCAAGCCTCGCATCCCTTACTGGGTCGGCCACGATAGGACATGCTTATGCTCTGGAGGCGATGAGGCGGTAAGAAGAAAGGGCGGCAAGCTCCGCAGTCGCTGCTGTTCAGGCTCAGGTATGGTTCCTACGAAGCAAACACTAGCGCGGGCATCCGATTGCACAGAACAAAGAACGTCAAGTCTAATAACTATGTCTCCTCTCCGGTCCGCGAATGTGCTGCGTGGTCATCCGAAGCGTCCTGAGCCAGAAAAGGCGTAGCGGCGATCAGGCTGAAACCCAGGCCACGCTTTTACGAGCTTGGAATGGAGCGCCCGGTGACTGGCGGAAGATGGACCATAAAGGTTGTCTGGCAGAGATCGAAGGGCATGGGGTCAGGCCCGGTGCTCGGGAAAACGGTGCTGCATAGTGGGTTGATGTGCCGTAGACTGCATAACTGCGTCACAAGCGACAGGCATCTCTCGTTGCTGACTCAGTACTTAGTGGTGTCTTGGCGCTCAGCAGCCTCCCGCTTGCCGACTGCGACGATGCTGCAACACCAGACGAGGCGTTCAACTCCATGCATGTTTCGAGGCGCAGCCAGATAAGGTTCAGATATCTTAGTGTCGACGGTTTTACTCTTTCTGGAGCCTGTATTCTCTTATCCATCCTGGACTCCATTATTAGTCTGCAAGGGCGATGCAGGCCGCCTACTTTCGGAGCGCCTCAAAAACGCCGACCAACAACTCCCGATACGCACCCGATCATCGCGAACACGCGATGCCAATGTTTCAACGGTCGTCTAGCAGGGAAAGATGACATGTCATTTTGAACGGCTCCAGCGTTCGGAGGCCTAAACCCATAACATCAACTTGTCATTGGGCGCTGACAGCAATCAGTAATCGGCCCTCTTCCAACGGGCGACTAGTAAGATTGACTGGACCGCTCCGCGAATTTAGAGTTTGGAAACCACTATGAATTGCGGAGTATTCACGCAGTCCTCCTTCACAGCTCGCGTCTACTATGACGTGCCAATGCGCTTGTGTCTTGAACATTGCGAAGTTTTTTCACCGGTGCCGGAAGCATAAAGGGGTAATCGCATACACTGGGAGACTTTGTTTCACGCTACCCCGAGTTTCAATTTCGTCCACATTAACATCTGACAGGTGTCCGCACCAAAACCACAGGAGTAGCGAAGCCAACACGACGCACATGCACAGACAGTAATTTTCAACGACGAGATGCGCTCATGCTATAGCTTCGCCAGCAGGTGCCGACCACCATCCTCACTTCCCAACACAATCTCCTCGCTGCGCCAGTCGGGGTTGAACGTTACCTTGTTAAGCGGATTCCTGCGATGCGCCATGTCGAAAAGTTCTTCATATACCCGACCATCATGTCTGCCCAACGCACTGTTCAACAGCCAATCTGGTATCGACCAGGCGTCCACCAGCTTCACCGCATGTGGTCTCAATTCGGCCATAAGATTGATGATCCCATCCTGCAAAGCAAAGACCGACTCGGACGGCACAGCGGCCGTCATCGTAAATGAAGAAGCGAATTGATCGAGGGTGTATAGCGCGTACAGCTGGAAGCACGTGCGTAGGACTGGCGATGCAGGCGGAGCTATGGAGGTGAGGCTGTTGTAGAAGTTGGTAACGAGAATTTGCTCTGAGTATGCGCGGCTGAGGTTATGAAGTTGGATCATCAGACGTGTCCACGGCTTCTTCTCGACAACACGTGCTTGATAAGCGCGGTAGGAGAGATCAGCCGCGCGCCACTGGAACACGTCGACTATACCTTGGTCGTCTACAACTCCGTCTTTCAACACATTTTGCGGTAAGCGATGGTCTTTGTTCCGAAGGTAAAATTGGAAGAGCTCGTCCGTTGGGTCCTTGGCTGGTGAGTCTGGGTTCTTGACCGCATACGACATCTTCTTGATGAGGTACGCAGCAACCTGTTGGGTAATCATCCAGTTGTCGCCCTCGACAGTTGGTTTGGAGAGGTAATCACCATTCAGGCCTACCAGGCCACTTCCAGCACCGAAGCCATGACCGCCCATTGCACGTCGACAGGTCTCGATGCCATCCGCAGCAAGCGTCGTACACAGGCTCTTCAGTCCTGAGCTTGCGCTGTGCAACTCCGCCAAGAGTCCAAAATCGCCCTTTTCAATATCCTCTCTCGACTTGTGGTACAGCTTGTACATGTACTCGCCAGTATAATGCAACGCGAAGGTAGTCGCAAGCAACGGCAAGACCCGTATCTGTACCGTAGGGTAGTCCAAGACCTTCATCTCATCGTCTGAAGCGCTGGTAGAGTCACGGTCTTTGAATTGTCGCCGTATAGCGCAGTATCGCACAGCGACAGTAACCGCCCGCGCAAGGACCAGCCTTGCATGCATTATGATCTGTCCGCGTACGAACGTCAGACTTCCATATACGACAGCAGGATGACCAGTCCGGATGAAAGCACCTGTCTCGTCCGAGACCTCCGCATAGCGACTCAGCATCGCCGACTTAGGCACGCGGAAGTGGTCGAAGAGCATATAACCGTTATCCATACTTGCATACCCGTATTTCGGACCGATATCGCCTACTGCAATACCTGGCAAAGGTTGATGGGTCTTCGCATCCCGAATCTGCAGGATGAAGGTTTGCGGCCCGTGAGAGGCATACTCGACCTTCTCATCCTCCCGATCGGTCTTATCTGAGTTCTCGGCTGTGGAGGACGTTTTCGGCAAGAGCAATTGTGCGACCACAATCTATACGCGGCATACGTTAGCGAACGCCCAAGGCAGACATAAAGTTCTGGAACAGTCGCACAGAAAGGGGCTGAATACGTACTGCATGCGTGGCGGTCCTCCCCATCGACCCATTCCACCATTTGCTCGCCGTAAGAGTCGGGCTATGGATCTCGAACTCTTTCCTTATCGGGTCCCACGTTGCGACAGTTTCCAGGCCGCGTACGTTACTCCCATGGCCTAGTTCAGTTTGCGCATAACAGCCGATGATGTCGTAGTTGAGGATCTTGGGCATCCAATACTTTTGCTGTTCCTCAGAGGCTTGCTCGCGTACCGTTGTGACTGTGCGATGCGGTGCATGTCAGCTCCCAGCGCCCCGGTGGTACGATTATGCACGACATTCTTCTCAGCTGCAACCTTCCGTTGACTCACCGAACATGCTCATATGCAAGAAGTATGGGCTCATTTCATCAGTCAGATATTCCGCCATCTGGTAGTCTTCATGGTTCCAGCCTTCTCGTCTCATCAATCGCTGGATCGCTTTCGCTCTTGCCAGGCCTAGGTGATACCGCTCTGGTCGCGACAGGTTCAGCTGCTGATCTTTACTGAACAGCTTCTCCTTGCTTAACACGCGGAGGACCTTTTCTTGCCGCTTCAGGAAGTCATCACGGCCTAGAAGGTGCTGTGCGAGTTGGTAGACGTCAATGCCCGAGCCGTCGCGTTCGGCTTGGAGGGTCGCTGTGCCATCGTGTGCAGGTTTGAGATGATCGGTGAAGTCTGCCATGATGCGATTGGCTGTTCACCAATTGTTTGCTTGACCAACAGAGTCAGTTGCAGGCGTTTCGAAGCGAGGTGGGCGAGTGCTGTTGAAGCCGACTGAGCATGCCGTCGGGCATTGGAGACAAGCTCGCATCGTCAATGCCAATGCGCCGGCAATAACGCGGAGTTGTAAGCTGCATCACTGCCTCGGTATACGCGGATCATGTGTGGTGGGCAGAAGCCGTAAATGTCGCGCGGAGAAGGTTGATGGCGCAAAGCTGCGGGGCGTCGAAATGCGGGGTCGCAGGGCTCGGTGGCCATGGAATGGCAGCATTGCTATCGACTAGAAACATCTGACTAACGAACAAATGTCACCAAGTTTAGGTCAATGCTGCTCGTTGAAACTGCGATGCAGATCGGAAAGCATTATAGTATTACATGATAATGGCCAGCGTGATCATGCTACCATACGCCATCACGACCAAACCCAGAAACCAGAAGAGCAACCATTAACGAAATCCAACCCAACCAAAGATAAACGCCCCCCGATTTTGAGATACCACCCAATGCAAGCTAATTGTACAGGATATCAAATGCCCGACCCAAGTCATTAACCGAAATTCAACACCAGATAATCATACCCTAAACCATCATTTCGAAACGAAAGACCGTAAGCGTCATCAACAGATTGGTGTACCGGTGCACCAAGCTCGAATTGCCCAGAAGAAGGCAACCAAAACATACCAATAAACAAACGATGGGGTTCACCGTTCATTCAATCACCGCGTCGCCCCAAGAGCTCAATCCGCCCTCCTCTTCCAGCACACGCGTCATGTCCTCTTCAGCAAGTCGCACAAGGATCTCAAACGGCGCCTCCTCTTGGTTCGCAGTTTGTCTCCGTCGGGGAAGGAAGATCATGCCGCCATCACCCGGACCGTAAGATCGTCTGATGAACTCGGGTCGGCCGGCGAGGGAGTCCTTGCCTAGATCCGTACCAGGTATGCCCCAGCTGATATCAGCGCCGAAGTTGAGCCACGACGAGATGTATATGTCTGAACCGAACTTCAAGGCCAGTGCAACCTCGGTGTCGGTAATCTGCTCGATTGACTTGAAGAAGGTAAGGTGGCGGTTCACCCATTCGTCGTCGACGTCGAGGATCGTGCTCTTGATGGTGTTGATGACGTTGATGATTGTCGACTTGGTTACACTGCCGTTATTTGTCAGCTGGGGTTCTCAAACTTAATCGCGTTGCTCAAGATTTGGGAGTGCAAGGTTCAGGGCGCCACACAGTGTTACATGCGATCATACGGCAGTAGGGGCTAGACTCACCGGTCCTCTTTTGTGAGGTCTGAGACGTTCATTGTGCCTCGCGAGAACAACGCCATGTTTCCTGTGTAGTCTGTGGATACCGGCGGTCGTTGCCGTCTTCGCAGGTCCGTCGCGATCCCGATGCTAGTCTCTGTCAACCCGCACTTGGTCAAGCGACTTGCTCTAGCGCGGGTAACATGCGTCCAGACCAGGGCTGCAAGGACGTTGCACATTGTTGGAGGGGTGTTCTCGGGGAATTGGGTGCGTAAAGTTTCCCTGTACTCGCGTACTCGTGATGCTGGAATGATGAATAGCCTCTGGGTACATTTCGTCTCTTTAGGCAAGGTTTGAAGATACCGGGGTGGGCCATCACAGTAGCAGTCTGCGCTGGCGCTGCCCTGTGGCGGCTTGATTTGCTCGTCAACGGCTTTCCGCATCTGAGACTGCTTGTCGGCGACGCTCTCCATGTCTGTTTCGGTCAGTCATAGCTTGAGAATGCAGTGAGGAGTCTTACGCATGATCTTGTGTTCTTCAAAGAGTTGCTGCTTCGAAAGGCTGGAAACGTTCTCGGCGAATGTTTGCCAGAAGAGAGTAACACCGGAGAAGTCAAAGACACTGTGATGCATATACATCGAGAGCACAAGACCGCCGGGTATGAAGAAGGCTTGAGTTCTCATTGCTGGTGCATCGCTCTTGTCAAAGTCTACCTTGCCCTCGCCGTCTTTTGGGATACCAGGATACTCGGCAAGATCTTCTGGGACAAGCATCGATGACTCGAAAGCACTAGGTGGCATGCCATCTCTTTTGAGCTGTTCGTAGGTGTGTGGGAAGTTCTTCTCATGGTACGGGATTTGCTTCGATCGAAACACACGACTCAGGTGCTTGCTTGTGATCTCCGCTGGGTAATGGAGAGCAAGCTTACCCGCTTCTCGGTCCGCAAGTGTGAGAGTACCAGCGAGAAAGGGAAATTTGTTGAGTGTGAGGCGAAGCCCAGCACTCAGAGACTGTATGGCATCTTCGGCGAGGTTCTGATCGGGAAACTGCGGATAACGTCAATTTCGGTCAACACAACAAACGATTCGGGACAACATACTGGAAAGATGCACAGAGTCTGTATGTAAACGCGCACTACATTTTGGTCTAGACATGAGAGATGAAACGACTTCATCGGTATGGGCGGAACGTGTGGTTTGGCCAGCATCTCGAGGAAGCGGGGAATGGTGCTAGTGATGGGATCAAAAAGCCGGCCGTTGCGCGATACTAGGGGTAATTCAAGGGACATGGTCGTGGCTTTTGCGTAGTCAGTATATATACCGGAGCGATGAAGAGTCACACATACGACGAATTGGGTGAGCAAACACCCAGGCATGTGAAGCACGAGATGATTTTACCCCCTTCACCGCAAAAGGCCCCATTGAGCTGCGCCTGGTGTGACGGGAGGCATTGGCCCACTACGGGCCGAGAAGGACTATGACCGCATGCGGAAACATCTGTGCGCATAAGCCACGCTCATTCCCGCCTTCCCCGCCTGTCTGCTTATTCGTGATTCACACTCAACCCTTGACGTGCGCCAAACGTGTCTCGTGCCGTCTTCCCCGTCCGCTTTGCTCGACCGTGCCTGAGTTACCAAACCTCGCGTAACGGATGAGGTGCAGCCGATGCGGCAACGTTCAGAGAGGGTTCCCGCCGACAAACGAGATGGGCACGACTAGGACCGTTCGTATGCGTTGCTTTTCCATTTCGCCAATCCTCGCCTTTCGAGGCTGAGGTTAGCGACAATATGCAGCTCGAAAAACATCAATTTGCTATTCTGTGACGTCTATGCCCCTGGCGACAAGGGTGGGGCGCATAGGAGTTGTCCTTGTTTGTCGACTGTCAAAATCAGGCTGTCATCCACGTCCTTCGATCGTGCTGTCGCTGCGGGACTTGTCGCGGCACAGCGTGACATTCCGATCGTATCTGAAATTGCGGGTTTGGCTGCTCTTCAACCTGAATGGCCCATGTGACCAGGATGCCACGAGGCATTGTTTGATCATCGATACCAAACTAACTGCAGGCAAATCAAAACACCGGAAGTGTTGCCTTTCTTTAGTCGGTGTGCGCCTCAAGCAAGGTCAAATTGCAGCCCTATGACCAGGCGCTTGGATGCTTGTGTGCCCGAACCACTTTTGCGACAGAAATGCATCCGCGTTTAGCAGCGCTGAGCGTGTCATGGCAGCCTGGAGGGATCCGCGAAACCAAGGAGCCAGCGCTAGCACATAGTTGCTTTCAACGTCCCAGTCAATGTGAACACGTTTTTCATGACTGCCTTCGACAAACCAGTCTCGCCGCAGTATTGAGAGCTCACCGAAGCTAGCTACCACCGTGACACTCCAAATAGCATCTGACAGGTAGCGGTGTGATGCAGCGCCTCTGAGCAGGCTGTGAGTGTAAACAATGATGCGTCATATGATCGGTAAGGCCTTTGAGGAGACACGTCGCCGGCGGTCCTTCGGTTAGTGGGTCGTTACCAACGCGAAATGCCAGCAAATACCATCAGCATCGCTAAAGAACAATCAAACAGAACCCTTGTCGGCAGTAAGATGACGAAGATAGATGTCGATGCGGCTGCAGCTGCAGCCATTGTGGCTGACTGATGCAATAAGCCCCACGTTATGTGCGACGGCGCTGCCCAATAAGCGACAAGCGCCATGCATGCAGCGCTTTCCAAAAGGAAATAGCAGGTTCTTCTGAGCAATCGGGCTCATTCCAGGCAGCTGCATTGCGGAAGTATTTGCAGAGCTATCGAAGGCTTCCATGCGCCTTGTAGCCTCTTACATTGAGGGACTATCTAGGCGACACCGTAGGATTAAGGTTTCTAGGCCGTCGCACAGCGAACGGCGGTATGCGAGGCCGGGTAGACGACCCGGAACAGCGTTGGACGGGAGAAAACAACAAATTTGTGATTGAACGTACGGGGGCATAGGCGCCTGAGGAAGTAAAAACTAGAAATGTGGATCGAGTTGAGCTTGATACCATGCAGCCGCGTCAACCATGCGACCTGGGGAATTGATCGCATCCTTCGTGCAAATTGATGAGATTGTGATACGCGTGTAGTGACACGCTCAAGGCCGGCGCGTAATGGAAACCCCGGAGGTCTGATGTGATGGCATTTTGAAAATTGCACGTTGAGTGGTTCTGTCCAAGAAGTCGTGCCGACCGGTCGCAAACCTCTCTCCTAGTCCATGAACGGTGAAAGAGCAGTGGCCATCGGCACAACGACTCGCGTGACGGTCCTCCTTTCATGCATCGAACGCGGGCGGAATTGCCGAACGGTGTGTTGAAGCTGTGCCGCATGCAACTAATTCCAACAGTTATGCGAATCTGCATCGCCTTCTTATCGAGATTGCCGGTGACCTTGGGCCATCATCACGGCTACGAGCGTGCGGCGGGGCCTTGCACAGCCATTAGCGCCGGGAGTGAAAGCGTTGCGGGGTTTCGCGGAATACTTCCCCGCGAATCTTGTGATACGATCGGCTAAGGAAACATAATCTTGATGAAACCCCGCATGCGAGTCGTTATAGCCGAGCGTTTGTAGCAAGCTCATCATGTAGTACAACACCTCAATACCCAGGTACGAAGAGTGGATACGGAGCATTGGCGGTCAATCCCAGATGCTTGGGCAGGAACCGAGCAATACGATGATGGAAGACCGATGTTGTATGGTGCCGAAGCACTCTGGGCGTAACGTGCTGCCGAATAGTGTAAGCGTATATGCAGATATGCTCATGGCGTTGTGCTGAACATATCCTAGCCTCTCTTCAGTCGGCTTCTCCGATTTGCCAATCGGAGGCCTGCGCGTATAGCTGTTGACGATGTTCGGTTGAATGTGCAGAAAACACATCTTGACTTACTCTCGGATGTGCTAGCCCTGAAAGAAAGGCTTCTCGGCACGTTGACGAGTGCGAATCGTGAGGCATTAGAAAGACGGGAAGAGGTATACATCGCCGTAATAGCACCTGGAGGCTATGAATACGCAGTAGCGGTGTTGGCGATACTTGCTCTTGGAGCTGCTGTAGTGCCACTGACTCCAGCCCTACCCGTAGAAGAGGCAGTCTACTTCATCGAGAAGTCAAGATCAGTGCTGGTTCTTGCCAGCTCATCGAATATGAGGAAATGCTGCGACTTGGAAACCCGGGTTGCATCGGTGAGTAACAAGAGCTTCCAAGCCGTAAGCATTCAGCCGACGAGTCTCTGCCCTGCCCTCTATGCTCGAGACATCATCATCTCTTCCGACCGTACTTTGGATGAGAATGCGCCCGCTGTGGTCATCTTCACCAGCGGGACTACTGGGCCGCCTAAGGGTGCAGTCATGCGAAGATCGTTCATCTTTGATTGTGCACTCGAGGTGGCGGATCATTACCAGCTGACGGAAGATGACGTCGCTCTCCACGTTCTTCCTGTGCATCACGCAACCGGTGTTGGCATCAACTTCTTTCCATGTCTCGCGGCTGGTAGCCGTATCGAGTTTCGCAGTGGAGGCTTTGATGAAGAGAAAATGTGGGAGCGATGGAAACAGGGCGCTTCCGGCACCAATGAACGACTGACTGTATTCTCTGGCGTACCTACGATATACATGAGGATGAGGCGGTACTATCAACAACGAATAAGCAAGCTACCTGCAGATGAGATAGCGAAGTACGTCGCGGGCGCGAGACAGTTTCGAGCCTGCTTATGCGGAACATCAGCATTACCGCAGCCGCTCGATGACTTTTGGAAGCATCTCATGCAAAAGCCTATCCTGCAACGATACGGAGCTACCGAGTTTGGGGCTATCTTCAAGATGCGCCTCGGCGACGAGAGCGTGCCAGAAGGTTCAGTTGGTGGACTCGCCAGCGGCGTTGATGTCAAGCTATCCGAAGGAGACGAGGGAGAGGTGCTCGTGAAAAGCCCAGTAAGTCTCACATGTGTCGGCTTGATAAGCTGCGCTAAGCAAGTTTAGCATATGTTCTCAAAGTACCTGCGTGATCCTGAGGGAACTGCAAAAGCTCATGATCGAGATGGATACTTCCGAAGCGGCGACATTGCGCGACGTGAGGGCAAATATTACTTCATTGTCGGTCGGGCGTCTCTAGACATCATCAAGTCGGGCGGATACAAGATCTCGGCTCTGGATGTCGAGCGTGAGCTGTTGAGTCTGCCATATGTAGCCGAAGCCATGGTGGTCGGTGTACCGGACGAGGAGTACGGGCAACGTGTCGCTGCACTGGTCACGCTGCAGGATGAGGTAATGCCTTCTGCGTCCCTGAAACACAACAACCCTTTCCGACATGTCTTGACCATCGACGACTTGCGGCGAGATCTACGCGAGAGGTTGGCTGGGTACAAGCTACCCACGCTGTTGAGAATCGTGCACAAGGAGCTGCCGAAGACGATAACGGGGAAGGTGCAGAAAAAGATTCTTGGACCGCGCTTCTTCCCTGCCGATTATTGTGAGTGTCCCGAGGTACAAAGATGGGTTGCGCGATCTTCAGAGACGGTCCTGGCGAAGTTGTGAGATCGTGGGCCCGTCGTGCTGCAAGTTCTTTTCGCCGATGTGTTCGATCGCGCTGAATGATCATCGCATAGTCGCGATCGCGCAGATAAAGGATTCGCGTTGTGAACTCCTGTGTGGAAAAGTAATTCCGTCTCACCAGCGCAGCGACAATTCAGTCGTTGTATCGTGTCGACTGCTTGGTTGTCATGACGAGCGCATGGAATGTGATGATGATGCGTTGGAGCTGCATTTGGCACTAGCGTGCACGTGATGGGGGATCGACAGGGTGGCTCCTTCCTTCCAACATTCATTCCATCGTTATCACCCTTCCTACCATCCCCCAATTCATGCCATAAAGCTACTAAATAAGGGTCGCGAATGACTTATAGCGGTCATCAAAGGCCCCATGCGTAGCCGGGAAAACACAGGTCGGAAAGACGGCGACGCCGCTAGCCACAGGGCCACTTCACGTAGACCAGGTACTTGTCGGTAAACGTGTTGACGTTCATCGTAGGCGCCATGGTATGGCGGATTTCCTATTTACAAAATTCCAGTGCCCTCTTCACATCGACATACCAAATCCCAAAGTACACACTCCGTAGCTGGCGACACTTTTTGCTTCGCAATCTGGTCTTTACATGGTGTTTCATAAAATGGCTGATCGGAACCTGTAAATTATGCCTCCACCATTGTCTCAAGCGGCCAGATAACTGATCGTGCTCTTTTGATCACCCGACTCCGCTTCACACGACATTCCTCACATCAATGGCCCCTCCGTAACCTAAGCACGTCGACACACTGCTACCTATTTAATGCAGAGCCAACTCCACTATTACACTAGAGCTACCGTAGCAACAAACAGGAAGTCTGATCTACAGCAAAATCCAGCGACCGTTTACAGAAAATCAATAATGGCTTCAGGGATGGATGCCTACGATTTTCTCGAAGCTCTTCGACGCGAATTTGACTGGCACGTGCGACAACATAGGGGAAAAGAAGTGCATCGTGCACCCTCTCTTACGAACCCTATCTTACCGATGTTTGCTTTGGACCGCTGGGCCACTGGTCCAGGTCAAGAGACCTCCGAGATTTACACAATCATGCGACCCGCCTTACAACTTGCATCGCTGTGGCTGAGTGAGGATATACCGCTGCTCTGGTTCAGTCATCTAACTTTTGGGGAGCGCCGTCGCAATGCAGCCGGCCAGGTATACCTTGAGAGAAACCCCCACTATTCAACTCCAGCAGCTCTCCAGACTGTGAAGGCAAAGTTGCACGAACTTGGCAAGACAAACTTCTTCGCATTCGCGCACCCCAAGTGCAAGAAAACGTCTCACGGCACAACATATTCTCACAGAACGATGATACCTCATTTTCGTGAGTTCAATCACACCGACTTTCCACCTGTCCTCTCCGATAAAAGTATTGACAAACCTTGCATCGTTTTCTCACGCAGATTCATCAGGTCCTTTCGGTCAACAAGTGTAAGTGCGAACGAGCGGTATAGAAGCCTTTTCATGTTCGCCGTTGTTATGTGCCATGAGGTCGCGCATAGTTACAGCATGTTCCAGGGTGACGGCGGCGACGAGCCACTGTGGGCTGCAGATGAAAAGATTCCCGAGCTGGGTTTCTCATGGGAAATGAAGGTACTTGGCCATCTCCCGATGCCCAGCGGTGCCATTGATGTGGACGGCCGGTTTCGAGAAATACACGCCGTTCATTTACTGGAAGCACCATCAAACGCTGAACGCGACAAGCTACTTGCACTCCTTGTAGGTAGCTCACGCGCCGAATTTACAACGCGCGACGCCTCTGGAAAATATCGCAAGTGGCCTAAATTGAACGGTGGAGAGTTTCGTGGTGCGAAATGGACGATGAGCAACGACGCACAACTCTTCATTGCCTCCTTCCATATAATTCCAATGCACTGGATGGTATCTTGGTTCCAACGAGATGTCTGGGAAGCACTAAAGGCCCGTTGGGCGCAGAACAAGCTCTACGCACCTCCAGCTCTAGGCCAAACCTTCATGGCCATCTATGAGAGGACTATGTACGGAGTGCAGGTTCATCGACCTCTTTACCCAGACAATCGTGTAGACGCCATGATACTCGAGGAACATCGCAAATCAGTTCAGAAATAGGCCGAGGTGAGGATGGAAAGTTAAGGCGGGTTGCAATGCAGTTGTAGCGTTCACCAAATATATGGATAGGTATTGCCTTGTTATCGTCAACCTTTTGGCACGGAACTGCGGTGACTCATCAGGCGCTCCAGCGAGACACCCCAGAATTCCATAATGAGTCCGAGCTGATGTGCTTAGCCATCTTTGTGATTGCCCATGGGAAGCCTGAAGTTCACCTAGGGCTTCTTCTTCCAGGATCCTTGCTGAGGTCACGCCGGAAAGACCCTTCCTATGTCTACACTCTGGGGAAAGAGTCCTAGTGCTTACTACAACATATAGACTTGATAGGTTTGTTGAAGAAACGTCGGAGACCGGATGATAGAAAGCCTGACAGGAGCCGTGATGTAGAAAAGTGTTCCGTCTTCGTCAGCGTTGCGGCGGACATCGGCGAACGAAGCTCGGGTTTAGCGATGCGCAAATACAAATTCCGGCGCCGGCTATCGTCGTCATCGTCCTTACCACGACACCACCGGGAATCAAGTCAATGCAGTGTAACGCACTCGCGTCATGATTGGCTCTCTCGACAGAACCGGCTAGAATGCCGGGCTATCATCTCTGTCTTCATGCACGGAAACGGCTGAGATGATGGAGCCGACCCCACCTGGAGCTTGAACAACTTAAGGCCCTTCCACCCCGCCAAATTTCGCAGACGGCATCAAACGTCACTCCAAACTCGCTCTACACCCATCAATTGCTCCTTACAAACCTTCAATATGGCCTGCGACAACTGCAAGACCGGCTTCAAGTGGGGCGCCGAGTCCGTCGGCAAGGAAACCAAGCTCGACAACATCGACTGCTATGTCACCGGCGACAACAAGGATGCCGCTATCCTTATCATCACCGATATCTTCGGCTGGACTCTTCCCAACATCCGCATCCTGGCAGACCACTACGCGAAGGAGGCCAATGCGACCGTCTACGTTCCCGATGTGTAAGCAGCTACGCGACGCGACGCATACATTCAGCGCAATGCGACCATGGGACTAACAGCCATCACACAGTTTCGGCGGCGAAGTCGTAGACCCCGACGCGATGTCCGACCCAGAGAAGGCAAAGAACTTCGACGTCATGGCCTTCATCGGCCGCAACAACAAGGAGATCCGCTACCCTGAGATCAAGCAGCACGCCCAGACCCTCAAGTCGCAATACAAGAAGGTCGCGGCCATCGGCTTCTGCTACGGCGGATGGGCCGTCTTCAAGCTCGGCGCGGACCCCTCGCTCGTCGACGCCATCTCGACCGCCCACCCCTCCATGCTCGAGAAGTCTGAGATCGAGAACGTCAAGGTCCCCGTCCAGGTCCTTTCCCCCGAAAACGACCAGATGTACACTGAGGAGCTGAAGAAGGCTACGTTGGAGACGCTGCCGAAGACGGGTGTCCAGTGGGAGTACATTTACTTCCCTGGTCTGAACCACGGCTTTGCTGCGCGTGGTAACCCCAACGACCAGAAGCAGAAGGATGGTCTGGAGAGGGCGAAGAGGAATGCTGTGAACTTCTTCAATGAGTTCCTGCACTAGAACATATGTTACGATGGTCATATGATCTCTTAACGAATTTAAATGAAATGATACCTCAACTAGGGCTTTTCTCTCGTTATTCGGTCGACAAATGAGTAGGAAGTAAGGCATCAGGTCACGAATGAGCCGGTGAGGATATTGAAGTGAATATGTGAATATGTGAATGAATTGCTGGTTAATGCTGCTACAAAGTGTACGTTTCTTTGACGTCACACAGAATCCTCTTTTTAAATATATACATGAAGGTCTTTCCAACTTCCGGCTGGAACGATGCCATCGTCCGTCGCATCTTATGCGGCATTGACCAAGCGAGCGAGCCTAGACCTGGTCTCCCAGCCCCAAGCGCCAACACTGCGCTTAGCCATAGCAGCAACACTCTTAGCATAGTTGTTCGTGCCATGGCTGGGATCAGCATCCTTAGCCTTGCAAGAAGCGCCATCCGAAGGGCCGCCGAGGGGACCCTCAACGGCAGCAAAATGCTGCTTCTCGCTGGTCGTGCCAACCATGTTCTTCGCAGCCTCAGGAACCCAACCGTTGATGAAGTCACCGTGCGAGCACCACGCGGGTCCGCAGGCCAACTTGAACGGCGCGGTGGTACCAGACCAGCCGTTGGGCAGGGCCTTACGCATGTCGTAGCGGATGGAGAAGCGGAGCTGGGGCATAGACTTCATGCCCTTGGGGCACCAGTTGGGTGTTCCGTTGTCGCGGCTCTTGTAGCCGGTTTCGAGCGTCTCTTCGTTGACACACTGGGGGAAGAAGAGGAGTTGCTGGATGTGGGTAGAGCAGGTCTTGGTGGGGAAGCCGTTGGCGTCGAGAGGAATGTCTTCGCTCTCGCAGCCCCATGAGGCCTTTGCGTTAACGTCCATAGCGTCTGGGGTCATGGCGTCGGCTTTGCCGGCAACCATCTGCAAGTCTTGTGGGATGGCGACCTCAGCGGGGGTCTCGCCGAGGTTGTAGTATGCGCTGAAGCGGAAGACGGGAACGGGCTCGTAGTTCTTGCCATCTTTGGTGTAAAGGAAGGTGGGTACCCAGTAGCTCGACAAGTCGTTGGGGTTCTCGGCGGTGGTGCAGCCTTTCTGGAGTTCGGCGCTGGTCTTGGTACCAGCGACAACGGCGTCGGAGCCGTAGAAAGAGTGAAGATGCGACTTGTCGAACTCTCCAGGGTAGACAATGGGGTCGATGTTCTTCTCCATGAAAGGGGGGGGAATCTGGATGACGGTGTACGCGTTGGCGAACTGAGCGAGCAGGCCCGCAGCAAAAAGAGTGTAAAGAGACATCCTGTGCCTTAGTAACGAATGTAATAAACGATAGAAGAAGTTGAAAAGATAGTAAAGTTGGTAAGAGAATGAAGCGCGATGAAGAAACCGTAACACGAGGCGCGCTCGTGGTACTTATGCCTGAGGCCGAAGCCTCGTGCCCACCATGCCACAGCCTAGGGCATCCTTCCCTCGGCGCGTCCACCAAAGTTTCAAACCTCCTGGTGTTTTCGCCCAAGCGAGGCATCTTCGCCGTTAGACCTAGGACTATTGTGGAGGTTAGGGACCGCGGCATGAACGACAGGAGACGTTGCCGAGGCGCTAAGCCGGTCTCGTGCTCTCTCATTGGCAGGTCACCCGTGCCAAAACACTAGTGTCCGCTGTTCCGCGTTTAACAGTTTCGAAACTGCGAAACAAACTGCCTTTGTCCTTGCTTTTCATTTCCTCCGAACGGTAATCGGCTTTCCGCATACGCATTCGCGTTGTGGCGCACTGAGCTGGTCGCAGCGTGGTGTGGCGTGAGTAACGTACCTAGGTAGTTCACTCTAGGGCTGCCATCTGCACTAATGCGATTGCAGGTAGGCGTGCGACCTTCATGATGCACAAGGTCATTGTCGACAGACGAGGAGACTGAAATCCACTTCTCATGAGTGGATCACTGGCGGCGCAGCCTGGACACATCACACGTGGTGCGATGCGGCCCCGGGGCCTGACGTACGAGGCTGCGTCGAAGAGTACAGCTGCCACCCCGCATCTACGCATCGCGGCGTAGCATCACTTTGCACTGGTGCCACAACTCTCTCTAGTATACGTGACGAGGGGCCCATTCAGCGTCCCAAGGTTCTGTTCACACGCATACGTCTTCGATCACCCTAGCGCCGGTTCTGCTTAGCTGGAGAAGAAGCTGCGGGTCTTCAAAGAGTGAACGAAATGTTATGTGAGACATGCCTCCGCATGTTTTCAAGCGGTCTCCTTGTCGGCGAGCATCACACCGAATTTGCTTCTCTCACCAAAGCAGCAGCAGATGGGTGCCGGATCTGTACTCCTCTACTCAAAGGTGCGAGTGATAATACCGAAAACACGAAGACGAACAATACAATCGCATTCACGTATAACTTCGATTATTTCGCGAACGACGGCGAAGTCGTCTCTCTTCGATTATGGCAGTATAGTGGAGCGATGAGAGCCAAAAGATATCAAACCCACTTCATGCCCCAACACTCATCACTTCTACCAGTACATGAGGGTATCTGGGACAGACGATCTACCATACCTATGGCGGAATCGCTCCAGGCTGCGCGTCAATGGATGAATACTTGTCTCAACGAACATGAACAATGTCAGAAGCACATTCAACCGCATATCTACCCTACACGGCTTCTTAAGCTCGGAAATAAGAGGGCTCGTCTGATATTTCCACGCCAGGAAAGCCCTTCGGGTCCGTACGCTGCTTTGAGCTACTGTTGGGGCCCAAACCCTGGCTTCATTCGGTTAACGGGCGATAACCTTGAAGAACTCCAGCGTGGAATACCTTACTCCGATCTTCCCCTCGTTTTCCAAGAGGCCCTTGGGTTTATAGAAGGGCTAGGCATTCGCTACCTCTGGATTGACGCCCTTTGTATCATACAGTCTGGTATGGGCAGTAGCGAGGATTGGCAATCGGAGTGTGGACGGATGCAAGAAGTATATTCGAATTGCCTAGTCAATCTCTCCCTGGCACAAGCTCCTCAGCCTGACAAGAGTTGCCTTGGAGGATACACTTTCGATGTCGTGCTGCCGTTCAGCGTTGACATCGTGTTTCCTTCACATGGGCTAGGTTCAGGCGGAACCGGTCCTAGTACAACCTACCCCTGTACTGCATTACCATACGACTACTTTAAAGACGGACTCTACCATCAGCCTATCGGACGTCGCGCATGGGTTATGCAAGAACGCTTGTTGGCCACCCGCGTTCTGAGCATCGGTCACGGTGAGCTTTTTTGGGACTGTCAACAGCTCCCGCACGCAAGCGAGTCTCTCCCGTACGGTTTCGCACTCTATCCTGACCGTAAAAGGCTCCAACTTCAGCAGGATCTTGCTCTTCCAATACAAACAATTCCACAACAGACTTGGAATGGCCGGAATTTAGGGAAGGTTTGGGCTCAGCTTCTGACGGAATACACTGCGCGTGAGCTCACATATCCTCGAGTAGACAAGCTAGCAGCTCTATCAGCCATTGCAACTCGCATGGGCTCTACGATGAACGATACATATCTTGCCGGCCATTTCTGGAAAACGTTACCAGAGAGCCTAAACTGGCGAGCATCATACCATAAGACGTACAGACTTGCCAAGTCTTTGAACCAGATGCCAGACGGTAAATGGGTGATCACACCGACCTGGAGCTGGGCATCGATGCATGGTCCGCTGGACATGAGCGAGACCCATGAACATGACTGCTTAGCGGCCACAGAATCCTTCAAACTGGCTCCAATCAGTGAGAACGAGCCCATAGAACGTGTGGAGTACAGAATTCTGCTCAGCATTCGGACCTGGTGTCGACTGTACACATGGGAAGCAACTCCAGTGGGTACCAAGAACAAAGCTGCACGACTAGAAGATACAGGTGATCTCATCGACTTCACGATAGATGATCTATACACTCAAGTCGAGGACGGCGAATGCTTGCTCGCAGGACTCAGTCACAATGAAAGTTCCGCAAAGGGTTTACTACTAAGGGCATTCGAAGTTGACGGTCATGAGTGGTTTGAGAGGTTTGGGTGGTTTCATGCGACTATGGTTGGTGGCCGGAGGCCGATGGAGAGATGGTTTACTCATGGACAGCAATCAATCACCCTTTGCTGATTCGGCTCCTATCAGCTCTACAGCTGGTCTGCAGTCGCAGCCGTTTCTTCAACATTTTATCGTACAGACTGTCCGAGTAATGTTCTCATTATCTACACACTCTCTACTTATCAGCCGCATCCAGCGGCTTGTTCTGCCCATAGTTCAGCGTCTTCTCCCTCTTCTTCGCATCCGACTCCTTCGGGTCATGCTTCATGTTGTCCTGACTCTCCGTTGTCTCCTCCGTCGCGCCTGCGCGGTCGTGCTCTGGATGACTGACTGGGTTCTGTATTGATGCGTGGTCGCCATCGTTCTTGTCCGTCTGGCCGACTGAGGCGCTCTTGTTGATGGACTGGCTCTCGGCGCTGCTTGCTTGCGGGTTGGAGACGTTGGATGATTGCCCGGGTGCAGCGCTGCTGGCGTATGTGCGGGTGATGACTGGTGCGAGGACTGAGAGGGGGCGTGTTAGCTGTTGTTCTTTTGTTTTGGGATGAGGATAGTCACCTTCGCTTCGTTGTTGGAGCGAGTGAGTCGCAATGGGCGCTGAGCGCGAGAAGCTTTGGAGGAATCTTGATGCCATTTTGTTTTTTGGTGTATTTCGAGTCTATTACAGAAGTTTGCAGGCACAAAGTCGTTGTTTGCAGAAACTCACAGCGAAATGTCTACGCATGTATATCACCCTCCCTCCTTGACGTGCCTGTGATGTTGCCAAAACGTCATCATCAAGCCGCAAGGCCGATCTCTAGGGGTTCGGCATCTGCTTCCCGCACAAATCCACTCTTACTCATCTATGACAGCTGCAGAAAAGCATGACACCGAACCTCAGTGGTTTCATCGCTACTTTTTGTCGATGTTTGCGTGTGCCGTAGAGCTTGCGCATCAAGATGACGACGTATGCCAAAAGATTAGCGACGACAGCATCGACGTGGGAACATATCTACGCATGACGATACCATTCAATGCAGCGGGTAGAACCCTAAAGAGCTCGGAATCGCATTGTGGTGATTGATCCTGCGCGAAGTTGGAGATACATGGATGCCCAGGTGGTGCCCTCCAACGCGGATGGTCACGTGAGGCCCCACTCCCGGCCATCGGACTTTCTGACCATGCCAACCGCCTTCATTTGCAACCAACCAGCCCACTATACGACTTCCAACAGCTTGTCAGACTACCATCTGATCCCGGGATGCCTCTCATTAGAGTCTCTGGCAAGCATTGTCGTCATGTCGGCAGCACGCGATGCTATAGGGCCTTGGGTTGAAGCACCAACTGTTACAATTACTAGCTCTTTCAAGTCTATCGTACAACACCGCCTGGCTCAGATTGTATCAGTTTTCTACAAGTAATCCGCATCAACCCAATTCTCTTTCTCAAAGTTCATCCCAAACAGGTCCGACGCCTTGATTCGCGCATCCCGCTGCGACGAGAAGTTCGCCCTTCCCTCTGGGTTTGCGCCAGGCCCGTAGTTCATGTACTCTTGGTACACAATATTGTCGACACTCTGCACGTCATCCCAGCGTGCCCAGCCCTCTGGCTTCACCACATCGCTCAGGTAGCTATCCTGGAAAACGACCCTAGAGTAGGGTCTCCACGGCCTGCCAAGGAAGGTCGAGTTCGTGCCGTTGGTTCCGGAGACGTTGACCTGGTTGAAGACGTATATGCTGGTATTGTTCTCCGCTTCGCGACCATTGGCAGTAACCCAACCGGGACCGATGGCTTCGATGTCGATCTTGTCGAACCACGCGATGGCGCGTAGACCGAAGATAAAGTCTACGGCGCCGTTGACGAAAGACTTTGCGTAGATCTGACGACCGATGTTGGCGTAAATGGTGTCTTGGTAGCCGGTGAACTTGCAGCCGTAGAAACCTTGGTTCGTCTTTTGCGCGCTTAGGGCGAGGGCTTGGCCGTTCTTTTCTGCGGCGCCGAAGGTGTTGGCGATGTTCAGGTTGTATACGCGAATGTTTGTTGTGTTCAGGCGAAGGGTAGCTGTTGCGTCGTTGTTGGCAAGGCCGGGTGTCTGACGCGAGAGGTTGTATGTCAAGGTGACTTCATTGTCCTTGTAGCCGCGAGCGTCCTTCGTGGAACCTTGTATGGTGATGGGGCCAGCATGAGGAGGAATGTAGACTTGTTCGTTGTATGTTCCGGCAACGACGAAGATTTTCTGGGCATCGGTCTTGTTATGCAGTGCGTCTACTGCGGCACTGATGCTGGGGTAGCTGCCGTTGGTCGCGCCGGATGCATCGACGACTAACGCGCCTCGGTCGGGCTTTGTTCTTGTGTATTTGTCGGCAGATGCAACAGAAAGAGCACTTGCAAACGCAATGAACTGTATCAGACGAGACACCATGTTGATCGGCAGAGAACGATTGACCTGGTATTCGGTACCCGTCCATCGGAACGGCCGGGTACTTATACTAGATTGACGAGATGCACCCCTTTACGCGATTACTACTGTCTGTAATTATTCCGTCGCGCTTACCTCTACGGGCCGACTATCGAACATGAGCGCTGTTTGCCATTGCCATCGTGACTTTGCGGGGAAGTGTGGAGGAAGCATCTTTGGTGTTGTATCGTGTGATTGGTGGCACAAATCGTTCCGTGGACAACTTTACCCCAGATTGTTTAACCATCGGCAACGGAATCTGGGGAAGCAATGTTGCAGTAGATTTGGTCTTGATATTTTGTCAAGCAGACGGATACGAACGGGAACGATCTCGGTTTACTTGGGTTTGAGGTACATAAGCCCGATTGATTACTCAGGTAGTCGCGCCGCGCGGCGACTGCCAATGTCCTTCTTGGCTCGACCTTCTTGAACACGCATTCTTCCACTTCGAACGCTCTCATTTATGCGACTATTTCCTTCTTTTGTAGGCATGAATTTGGGATTATGCACAATTTTGATCGCGTACGGGCAGCAACAACAAACGGGCCTTGGAGTGGACGCGACGACAACCGAAGTACCACCGCGCCTTCCTCGATATACGAAACACACCCTAGCTCGCTTCTCACTACTCCCTAGATGTTGTGATATCACTTCCAGTTAGCCAAGAGCAAAGGATGAGGCTCAGTTCTGCCAACGATATGCCGCAATTCCCAAGCCGAAGAGACGGTGAGCGCGTTTGCATCATATGCCCGAGGTTATGGCAATTGGGCACGAAGAGACCACCGGACCAGGCTATAGGCTCTCATATTGAATGACACACTGTATCAAGTCTGTACCGCCTCGTCACGATGATCATTAGGTCAAAAGCCGTCGCGACCCGGACTCAGGCGATGAACCAGTCTCATTGTAGTAGCACGCCGATTCGATAGGAGCTCGCAGTTTACTCCAGCGCATAATAGAGTTCATGGAGAATAACTCTGCTCATAACAATATGAACGCTTTATTCACCCCAAAATCAGACCACTATGAGCGCGCCCGTACCCCGCGTACGCAACTCGCGTTCACCGTCGCATTCAACCCACCGTTTGCGCAATGACGCAACCTCCGAACAAACGAACCGAGACACGCGCCGCGACCACAACAAAGAGATATCCTCCGTCTCCTAGACTCGTAGCCAGCTGCAACCTCACCGTACCTCTACACACGCATTGCATATCTTTGCAATACAGCAACTGACAACCACCAGCGTGCAAAGCACATCACATCATACACACACACCACACGTTCCCGCGCCTCAAAACAAAATGGCCCAAAACGACTCAAAGCACCTCCTCCCCATGACCTCCATCCTCTTCGCCGACGCCAATTCCTCTTCGCGGCCAAACACATCCCACCACCTCGCGAACCCCACACTCGCCAACCTCAAAGACGCACAAGACACCAGCATCACCGCGCTGCCACAGCCCGTCACCGAAGCCGAAATCATCGAGCCAGACGGTTTCTGGAAGAGATTGTGGGCTAAGATCATGAATGCGCTTGGTTTCGGTGAAAGGGAAGTTGAGTATGAGGAGGAGAGGGAGATGTGCATTGGTGAGCCTTTTGGCTTCGTTCATATTGGGACTGGGGGTAATAGGCCGTTGTTGGGGCCGGGTGGGGTGCCGAGGGTTGGGGGTGGGGAGGAGGAGTGGGAGGATGTTGAGTGAGGGCGGGAGGTATTCGGGGTGGTTTGGGGGTGAGATTGGATGATGATGTGGGGGCGTGGAGGATGACGGACGTGTGAGAAGTGGTGGATATGAAGATGAACTTGGTAGTTGAGGACTACAAGGGTATGGTACTGAACAGAAGGAAGGAGGAATCAACCTCGAGACGACTACGAATATACAAAATCCTCCATCTTATTTCCCTTGGCTCTCGACACTGACATTCCAGTTGTTAGGCGCCCGCCACCAGCGTCCTAGAAGACTACCTTCACTCTTGCCACTGCTACCAGTGATCATGCGGTTCGCATCTGGTCTCTCAATCTTGACATCCTGTGTTTTGACAATCTGCAGCTTGACATCTTCGCTGCCATTGGTTCCAGCCTCAGGGTCGTATGTAGCACGATCGCTGCTCCCAGTCCGGTATGCTTTGCCCTTTGAGCCGGAGCCCTCGTCGCTGATGATGCGTTCGAACTTGCTTTGCAGGCTGGGGTAGTAGCGGATGAGGACGGCTTTGATGCTAGGTGCGCAGGCGACGATGACGGCAAGATGATTCTCGACGACAGCGCAGATCATGGATGCAGCGTATTGGAAAGGGAAGTCTCCCATGGTGGCGAGTCGGTGGACGAAGTAGACGCGAGTTGCGCTTGCAGCGAGGACGAGTCCGCCCAAAGCGAAAAGGAAGTTGACGGCGATGCGGTGGTGGCGCCTAAGCTTAACATTCCAGGTGAAGATTACGGGAAGGATATAGAGGACGGCATCGCAGGCCACCATGAAGACCGAGTTGAAGTAGGAGAAATCGCTCAGGTTGATGCAGTAGCCCTCGATGGTTGGGTCCCACCATTTTGCCACGGGGATGCATTGGAAGATGCTGGTTACGACGCAGGTGAGACCGAAAGAGAAGGCGACGATGTGCATGATGAAGATGCAACGGCGAGCCCACGGCTCAAAGGTGAGCTCGGCGTAGAAGATCAGTAGCGAGTGCTTAACGGCCCAGTTGACGGAGAAGTAGAAGATGAGGGCGGCCATGACCATCTGGGGTGTTGAGTCAGTACGTTGAAGGTTGTAAGGATAGGACGGGGTAGCATACCTTGAGCAGCATCTCCATATTGGCTGGGTCGATGTCTGCCTCGTGTAGGCCTGCTCCGAGACGAGTGGCGTACATCTGAATGCATGATAGGACAATGGCGCAAGACCCGGCAAAGACAGCAAGAGCTTCATCTCAGTTAGTATGATGACTCGGGTGGGAACAAGTAGACTGAGCTCACCATCATGCCAGCCAAAGCTGCTCAGTATTTTGATCTTCCTCCCAATACGACAGCTGATAGCGAGTGAAGTCAACACAATCAGTGTCAAGTTGACAGCAACGGTGGGAGAGCGTAGGTCAGACATGATTAGAACAGTCGAACGAGTCACCGAGTGGAGTGGAGTTGCGATGTGTGCAGGGGTGAAGAAGGATTCGTGTGCCTTGCATGCCCTCTACATATATACCTGGTGTTTATCTTTCACAAGAACGCACGGCTTATACTTTGTTTGTCGTGATATGCGCAATACCAAGATGATGAACGGCCTACGGGGTCTAACGTTAGCTGCCCCGCGCTGACGGCACGCAATCATCCATGTCAGTACAGTGATTATGGACTGCCGTTTCTGTCGGCTTGCAGTGAAAACCGTCAAGGGAGCGACGCGGCACTCGGAGTAGCGCCCAGTGCTTCCTAGACTAGTAGGAATAATGAAAATAATGGTGTAGCACTATTGGACGGAATTTCTCTTCTTGGACTAACCGAGTGCCGGGTATTGTCGCTAGGTATGGAGGTTTTGCTTTGTGATGTTTGTTTTCGTAGTTAGGGTTCAAGCTAGGGGCAGCGGGGTCTTGGGATTTCGAAAAAGAAAGCACGACGTCGGTATACACGTTGTGTCCATGCGAGCCGTAAGCGAATTCAGCGGGTTATCGAAAGGTCTCATAGGTTGAGAAGTCGACCCCGCTTTGCCCTTTGTCTCAACAACATCGCAATCCGAAGCTGATGTTTTCGTTTTGTAGTGTTGCTTTTTGCTTTGAGGGTCCTGTCCTTATTGGTTTTGGTGGGGATACGACAGAGACTTCGTACGTGGCGTTAGATGTCCGGCGTCTGCATCTGATTAGGATACTACGGTTACGGTACCATTTTAATCTCGGTGCTGGCTCGCATCGCATACTAGGCGTTGAGGTTGTTGAGTTGAATGGTAACTTTGCAAAGTAGTCACGCCCGGTCGTGTTGAGATTGATCTTGATCAGCGGCGGCAACAGACGTCGCGATTACTGAGCGATGGCGACTGTAGAAGACAAAAGTAAGACCCCATGACCCCATTGTAAAAGGGCCGATGAAAAGGGTGAAGTCGAGATGGTGGGGAGACGGCAAGAGGAAATTGTGAGCCAGCCACATCGTCATAAAAGGCGTACGCCCCGCTTGGTTTCGCGACTTGGTTTCGCGACTCGAAACAGCGACATCATCTTGTCGTGAAGAGGCTGAGGATCGATCGTGAGCGCTCGGAGCGCGACTGCGCAGGTGTTGACTTCGGCGGTGCATCGTGTGATGAAGTTGATGCGCTTCTAAGATTCCCGAGACCCGTTCCGACTTCTCGACTTCAGCGCTGACTAACATCATCCGACGCTAGGCCGCATCTGATTCTCAGTAATCCTGCGCATGTGATTGGGCACCGGAGACAATTTGCAGCTTGTATGCGTATAGTGGTCGCTGCATCGCATGTAGCTTCCAGAATTGAGCCTTGAACTCTTCTCTTCATTCCGATACCTTCAACTCGTCTCCGTGTCTGTCCGTACTCCAATTTTCTGAAACTTGCAGTGCGATCGCTATAGTCGGAGTGAAACTTGACGCCTCGGCTGTCCGCATTTACTACGAACGCCACCTTTCCCCGACGCCAACGTCAGCGGTATTCCACTTTCTTTGCACAGGCGGGACTTGAACTTTCTGATCCCTTCACCAACCTACGAGATATTCTTGCTTCCTCCTCGCCATGTCGTTCTCCTCGCTCGTCTCAGACATCGCATACCGGAACAATTCGGAACGGCCAGAGCGACCCGACCTGCGCTCTCAAATATCGGAAGCGCGTTCCACCCGATCATACGCCAGCACTGCCGCGACGAGCGTGAGCATATCCGGAGATATCAAGAGTCAATTGCATGGAGGATACAGCCACCCGCTGTCGCGAGCATGGCAGGCCGAGCGACAGCTCACAAAGGTGCGAGGAATGACGCCATGAGCCTATGACGGAAGCTAATATTCAGTGCAGTCGATGCTCATCTACCCCCTCTTCATTTCCGACCAGCCTGATGAAGAGATCCTTATTCCCTCCCTACCGAACATTCACCGCCGTGGCCTGAACAAGGTCGTGCCATACCTCACCCCGCTTGTCGCAAAGGGCCTCAAGTCCGTCATACTGTTCGGAGTCCCACTCGCACCCTCAGCAAAGGACGCCTTGGGCACAAACGCAGACGACCCCAAGGGCCCCGTAATCAAGGCCATCCGCCTGCTCCGACGAGCATTCCCCGACCTCTTCATCGTCGCCGACGTCTGCCTCTGCGAATACACCTCACACGGCCATTGCGGTATCCTCAAGGAGGATGGCAGCTTGAACAATGCGTTGTCAGTAGAGCGGATTGCGGACGTGGCACTTTCATATGCCAATGCCGGCGCGCATTGTGTTGCGCCTTCGGACATGAACGACGGTCGCATACGCGCGATCAAGCTGAGGCTCATCGAAGCCGGCATCTCGCATCAGGTCGTGCTGATGTCGTATGCCGCCAAGTTCTCAGGATGTTTATACGGTCCCTTCCGCGATGCTGCAGGCTCAGTGCCCTCGTTTGGTGACCGAAGATGCTACCAATTACCTCCCGGCGGCCGCGGTCTGGCACGACGAGCCATTGTCAGAGATATTGGTGAAGGTGCGGACATCATCATGGTCAAGCCTGCGAGCCAGTACCTCGACATCATTAGCGACGCAAAAGAAATCGGTAAGGACATGCCCATTGCTGCGTACCAGGTGTCTGGTGAATACGCTATGATCCACGCAGCCGCAGCTGCAGGTGTGTTCGACCTGCGGCAGATGGCGGAAGAGGCTACGCAGGGCATACTCCGGGCGGGAGCTTCAATAGTGGTCAGCTACTTCACGCCAGAGTTCCTAGACTGGTTGGGTAACTAGAGAGGCTAGCATAGATGTACGGCAAAAGAAAGGGCGCAGGGGCGTTTGATATCCAGACGGCATGTCTACCAATGAAATCTCATCACCACTTCTACGTCATTTCGTTTCTGAGATCTATCGCACTCGAATAACAGCGGAATATTCTTCTAAGTCGCGAACAAGAAGTGGAAATTCTGAAGCGGGCTTACAGCCCGCCTCGTATAGTGCCAAGACCATATACAGAAATACGCTAGCCCGAGCGCATGCGGAGGATTGCAGCCCACCGGTGCGCCACAGCCCTCCTTCGCCATCTGCATATGAACCAACCCATCACATCTCAACCCTGCGGCTGCCTTGCTGCTACCTCGCTAACCTTTTGAGTCAGCGCCTTCCGTGTTACTGGCAGTACCATCGTGGGCGTTTGACTCACCGGCTAGCCCGCACTTCAAGACCGGCGTCGCCGGTTCTTCTCACCAAAGTCGGTAATGATGCGTCCGTATCCACAGCAGCCTGCATCTCAGCCACTTCAGTCGCCTTCGTGCGCAAAGGATATTGATCCCAAAATTCAGAGTGAACGCCACTCAGCCTTGCTTGGAGCCACGCTGTTTGCGCGCGAACGCTCTCATTCGACCTAGCGATGCCACTGCACTTTAGACACATGCAGTCTCCACTCACTGGATGCATCATGCAGGTGACCATTACCCCAGCGAGGAATATTTCTCCTAACAGAGCCTTGAGAGGCTGATGTTGAAGATGATTGCATTGGATCGGCTGCATAGTGTGCACAGCCACTCCTTAGCTCAGGCTGCCATCCACCGCCCTTTTTCTCAACCCCAAGTCATGACGATGAATGCTATTAGGTAAATCGATACACATCATCTGGATGCCTGGTGAATTGCGTTTGCGACAAATAAGTATATCACAGGTCTCTTCTTGGACTACTACCACTTTACAACAATCATCGACATCCGCTGTGAACACTTCTAATCCGGGTGCTTTGTTACGCGAGCAAACGCATCGGCATTCATTCAAGAAACGTCCCCTTATAACACTCCTTCGACGTACGGATTGAGCCACCGACCTGGTATAATCATGGAGAACCTGAAGGAATCGCTACCTCCTGGCCTCGCAGATGCAGCCATCAACATTCCCGGCTTCGGTGCTATTGTCCAGCTGGTCCTCAACAAAATTGGTTTCGATGTTGGCAGCACGATGTCTCTATACCTTTTATTATTTGGTATTTTCCAAGGAGCCATGTTCTTGTACAACAGGGGGCGTACATGGATGCAGTAAGTCCACAATTCTACCAGTCGACCGTGGTCTGCTAACAGTTAATGCAGAGATTATGGCACCTCTGCCATCCGTATAGACGACGATGACGATTTATACCCCCAATTCATATCCTGGATATCAGAGCAGCGCATGACGGAAGTCAGCAGAGACTTGAAAGCTACCTCGAGGAAGCCCAAGACTCGATATAGCGCAGATTCTGATGACGAGCCCGAGTCAGACGATGAAGACGTCTTGGACGAGTCTGGGATCTTTAATTACGACAAGTACAAAGGTACCAGTCCAGTGTATTACGAGCCTAATCTTGGGGACGACAGCTTCACCCACAACGGCCATTATTTCCAGTTCAGGAAGGATTCGCAAGAGAACAAGTACGCGGAACGGATTGAGTATTTTGTTATCATCCGTTGCATGGGTCGCAGCACGAAGCCCGTCAAGGAGTTGATAGATCATGTCAAGGAATGGTCATCGCACAAGAGTAACAGCACGACTGAAATCATGCGAGCGGAGACTAAACACGGTGGTTACTGGTCTACCCAGTCCAGCCGACCCTCACGACCCATCAGCACAGTGACCTTGGATGAAACGCAGAAGGACAAAGTCGTTGCAGACATTAACGAATACCTCCACCCAGCGACGGCTCGATGGTATGCCGCCCGAGGTATTCCCCACAGACGAGGATACCTTTTCCACGGACCTCCTGGTACCGGCAAGACGTCGTTGAGTTTTGCAGTGGCTGGAATTTTTGGGCTGAGCGTTTACTGCGCTTCTTTGAGTGAGCGTGACATGACCGAGTCGGATCTAGCTATGCTGTTCAGCCAGCTGCCTAACCGGTGTATTGTTCTATTAGAAGATATTGATAGCGCGGGTATTCGCCGGGACAAGTCCTCTGAGATTCCAGGTTCAGATCGCGTCTCGGAGGTGGAAGAGGAAGCGAAGTCACCCACTGAAGCGAAGGAGACTGTGGCAGAGAAGGAGGAGAAGACCGAGAGCAAAGAGGAGAAGAAGGTCGAGGAAAAGCAGAAGTCAATCACCGATATCGAGAAGAAGAAGTCCTTCCGCCGAAGACTTACCCAAACGTTACGCCCACGAAAGATTACCAAGCCAGACAGCGAAACCACCACCCTCGTCACAGATGACGCAGCATCATCCGTCCGGGCGCCTAGCATAAAGACACCCAGCATAAAGGCACCCAGCGTGAAGCCCACACCTCCCCCTCCTCCACCACCGGTCCCCTCTCCTACCGACGAAGAAGGCAGCAAAAGCAAGATCTCCCTCGCCGGCCTCCTCAACATCATCGACGGCGCCGCATCCAGCGAAGGCCGGGTCCTGATCATGACAACGAACTACCCCGAAAAGCTCGACTCCGCACTCATTCGCCCCGGCCGGGTAGACCTGCAGATCAAATTCACGCTCGCCACCAACACACAAATACAAGAAATCTTCCGTCGCATGTACAGTCGCGAAGAAGACCTGGCTTCGCAGACACAAAAGAAGAGCGATGACGAGAAAGCGAGATCCCCATCTTCCAAGACAAAGAAGAGGAAAGCCAGGCCATCGAGTGGTACCTCCTCGCCTCTCACTAGCGGCGCTCTGCCATCAAAGCCCAACTTTGCAACGCTACCACCAGAAAAACTTGCGGAGATGGCGAAGCAGTTTGCGGAAGCGCTGCCTGAGGGTGTGTTCTCGCCCGCGGAGATACAGGGCTATCTACTGCAAAAGAAGGCGGATCCGGAGGGTGCGTTGGATGGGGTCAAGGAGTGGAGGGATGCGGTGCTTGAGGCTAAGAAGAAGGGAAAGAAGGTTGTTGAGTTGAAGTAGATGGGAATTTATGATACCATGGTGTTTGCTCTAATGTCCAAGTGAAGGTTGGTGAGGCATGAGCTTGGGGTCTGCTACTGTCGCGCAAAAATAGAAGAAGTCGCCATCATCGCCACCGTTGCCGCACATGAAGTAATGAGGCAATCGCGCCACATGCTGTAAGAGCATGCCCAGGGTGTTCGACCAGCGCGCAGACACGATGGGCAAAAAGAAGGACTTTTTTGTAAAAACATACAACAGCGGGGATTCGCTAGTGGTCACCCACCTAACTACTAATCCGCCGGTATCATGCTTGTATATGGCTGAGCGGACGGGAAGCCTAATTTTCATGATCCTATGGTCGTATGTGAAAGGACAGGTAATTTGACTAGCTATAATGGCGTTGTGGACAATCGTCCATGTACACGCGAGCGAAGACGTGTGCCGATGCTCGGATGCTGCTCGGCCATGCGTGGCGTTGTCGCGATCGAACTCAGCTGGCCAACGCAGCATAAGTAAACCATGGCATCGCCTAAGACCGGCAGCAAAGATGGAGGATGTGTGTTAGAAGTAGAGTGACCCGTGGACTAACATGTCGGTGCCTGATTCCCCTGATGCACGCTCAGGCCACCAGCATCCGTCGCATCCGCGCTAGTGTGGGGGAAACACCAGTAGCTTGGCGCCCCTCAGCTCACCCGTGTACCTCGTGACACGCCCGGCTCTCAATGAACCTTCCACCTGGGCACCTCCGCAAGGAAAAGTTATAACTCCCGAGGTCACTATCTACGACTTCAGGACACTCAACATGCCACACGCAGCAGATTCAGACGACCCAAAGCTTACCGCCACCCATGTCGCTGTTCGAGAGGCGCGCAGTCTAGCCAATGAAGCCACGCTTAGCCAATTGACTTCAATGGTGAGTCGCGACTCTGCTGCAGATATTTCTGAAGTCTTGAAGCGAGAGGCAACAGCGTATCCTCGTCTGGTCAATGAGCTCGCCGTAGCGTTTAACTCATCCCCAGTTGATGAGACGCACAATGAAGATCACCAGCCTTCCGTTGCGACTGGGCTACTGGACCTGCCAGTGGATGGCTCCGTCAAAGTCACTCACTCTTTGGACCGATCGGTTCTGGATATGGTGCATACAAAACCAGAGTGCGACGAAGTTCCCAGCCATATACCCAAAGGAATGGCGGCAGCATTCAACCAGTTGATTCGCGGCGGAGAGATCCTCTTTCAGCTCCACGACACCTTCGTCATCGAGATCGGGCCGAGCCATGTAGTCAAAGTCGCCCAGTCTCTTGATCCTGATCACATCGATAATATACAATATGTTGCCGCACATGTGCCGGAGCTCCCGATTCCCCACTGCCTAGGCGTTGTACGTAGTGACCAAAGGACTTATCTGTTCATGTCCCGAGCAACAGGCACTACACTTGAAAGCGTCTGGCCAGATCTCTCCGCTACGCAGAAGACATCCGTACAGGAGCAGCTGAACTCTTTGTTCCAGCACCTTCGCACTCCTACCGCTGAGGACTCTGGATCCGGTGTACGTCTAGGAAGTTTTACGTCGGGGTTATGCAAAGACGTAAGGAGAATTAAACGAGTAAGCTCAGCACCACTACGCACCGAAGCGGAATTCAACGACTTCCTTCTCCAACACCCTAAGAAAACAGTAACGCCATGGGTTAAATTGCTTCGAAGCTCTATGAAGGACGATCATCGCATTGTAATGACTCATGGTGACTTGCACCCCCGAAACATCATGGTGACTCTAGATGATAGGCAGGCTATTCCAATACAGGGTGAGGTGATGCACAGTGAACATAAGGTCGTTCGAGTGTCGGCTATCATCGACTGGGAGGCAGCAGGCTGGTATCCAGAGTCTTGGGAATTCGTCAAAGCCGTAAGCATGATCGATCCTCGTGGCCCCTTAAGTGACTGGATCGACTTTCTACCCACCGATGCTATCGGATACTTCCCCATGGAATTCTCTATCGACCGTCTGCTCAACCAGTGGCTTGGATGATGAAGGGAATGGCATGCTCTAGAACGCATCGAATCATGGAGCAAGAGATAAGCGGACCCTTACACCTGCGTACATCTATAACGCACGAGCTTGGGGGCGGTAGCACGGGACCCACAGCAGAACGGAGTGCGTGGGGAAACAACGCCAACAACGAATGCGTAGCAGTCGCAAATCATGGCGGATGCGCAACGTGAGAATTGTAGGAAGTGATCCATGGATCAGAACGTCGATGCGCGCATCCCCCTGATGCACGCTCAGGCCACCAACTCCCGTCGCATCCGCGCTAGTGTGGGGGAAGCGAGATTCGGGTAAGAAGATGGGGCGGAATGCAGTTAGTAGACAGTTTCAAGCTCTTGCATCGAAACATGCTGCCTGCGCGAAGGATTGCTGCTGGGCCTTTTGGCCCCAAGAGTCAAGGCACCTATAACGCAACCCCGGCCGGCTGATCTGGTCGTAACTTCCCAGCGCCAGCCGCACCACATTTTGTCGCAATTTGTTGTCGAGGAGCAAAGTTGCCATAGCTTACCTACAAGACTCAGACCGACTACACCAGATCTCATTACCTTTTCCGTATCAGCACTCATGGCTCCGACGCTGAGAACCAGGGGCAATGCGCAAGCCTCGAAGGCTGTTGCTAGTACTGGAAGTAAGAGAAAACGAGGTGGAGCTTCAGCTACACATGCGGATCCGGTGCCAAAGAAACAGAAAGGGAAGAAGACAGCGGATGCTGTTTCCGACAAACAGACAGCGGATTCTGTTTGCGACAACCGAACAGCTTGCCAGAAAGCTGCTGGTGACGAGGCAAAAGCCAAAGAGTTCCGCATCAAGTTCTATCCGGAATTCTACCCACCGCACCCAGGAGATGTCCCTGAAGAACATCAGATAAAGTTCAAGCATATTCAGCAACTGGGCAAGATGAGCTACGAGTCGTATGCGATACAACCTCGACCTGACACCATCGACAAGCCATGGGAGCTCGAGAACAAGAGGCGGGCTAAGCAGATGATCTACTGGGCTGTTCGATCGAGGGATGATCACCAGAACGAGGATAGCTGGAGAATGGAACTTGAGCCCTACGTCTTTAAACGGTTTAAGATCGAAGTTGGATGGTGTGATACATTTGATCTACTTCATGTCTCGCACGCTGACCGAAAGTAGCCAAGGATGTCGGAGACGTCTGTGGGAATCTTGCATCCAGGTGGATCCGAAACACAGTAACAGTCGAACGATGTCGCTCGTAGAGCGTCAGAAACGTCGTTCAGGATGCTCGTGTGAGCCATTGGCAAAACAGCATAGCATGTGAGTCTATAGATTCACCAAGCAAGCGAATCACAGCTGATCATGTGATTAGTTTGAGTACAGGACTGACCGATATCTTCACGTATCGTATTGGCGAGCGAAGCCTCATCCAGAACGACCCGGAGAATCGTCATCAAATTAAGAAGCAGCCTGATCGAGTCTACGGACTAAGGACTACCGAAGCCATGGCGGAGAGTTTGCAGCAACTACACATTTCCCACTTGGGAGAGAACACTGCACTCAAATATCTGTCTAAGAGACTGACTATGAGCTGCAATCCAGACGGTGGTGACCAACCCTGCATATACCCTTTTCTAGCGATGGAAGCCAAGAGCCACAAAGGCGATGGCAATTGGAAAGACATCGAGACGCAAACAGCAATACCGATACGAAACCATCTGTACCTACAGCTGCAACTCCAAGATGACCCGGACAACAAGATGAAGGTACCTGGAGGCCCGCTATCTTGGTTTCTTGCGTACAGGGGAGAAGAATGGAAGGTATACGGATGTTACGTCACAAAGTCTAGTCCAGACAGTCTGCCTTCTTACGTAAGTTGATACATGGCTTTTCCAATGGGTTTACTAATACCTCGGCAGAAAGTCATCCTTCTATGGGAGGGGAGCATCACCCGCCACGATGCAGCACTCCAATTAGTTCTTATCATGGACTACATCGTTGATTGGGCGCGTGATATCTACCGGCCCAACATCATTAGACAACTGAAGTCTGTAGTAGACAAAGGTCAGCAGTCATCCTACACAGTCACCGCAGATCCCGACATCCTCTCCAGGACCGGTTATGCAAACTCTCGGATTGGCGATGGACCTTTCGCTGCTATTAGCAGAGTTGAAACGGCTGAGGTGCTTGCGAAACCAGCCTTCGATGCGATAAACTCCACTATTGTGCCTTCTTTCGAACCCCTCTTTAAGAGCACTGGAAATCATATCGATATCAGGGTCTGGGACAGCGCCAAGTACGAGTCACGAGTACGAGGACTGTATATCACCGAAACCGATGATGATGCTAAGAAAAACTTCATGGGCGCGGGCTGGGAAAGATTGAGAACGGTTCATGCGAGCCGCTGTTGGTTCTTCTTATCAAGCGCCCAGGGACTCAAGATCATCGAACAAGCATGGACCGGCCTCCAAGACACCAAGGACGTCCAAGACACCACGGACGTCCAAGATCTCCAGCGGCCAAAGATCTTGGTTTCGCTTTATGTGCGATACCGCAAGGACAATGACGGTGCACCTATTCGAGAATTGACGTATATCGCGCTCACTGAGTCAATCGCCCAGGGCATGTGGGGAGAGGAAGACGTGTTAGCGCAGAAAGAGCTAGTTGTTGAAGCCGACGTACTTGACTTCAAGCTGCGTGAAGCCTGGGCTTCAAGTCCCGAGAGCTACTTCAGGCGTTACGCCAGCGACCAGACCAACGTGCTTTGTGTCACCGCATCTGAACAAGAGAAACTGGATGGTCGTGTCGCCCTCAGCTTTCACAGCGACCGCGAGGTCACGCCATGGGCAAGACGTCTGGATACTTTCATCAAGCGCACTTGTGAGAATCCACGAGCGGTGCTTCACAAAGCTTACGCACCATGTTACCGATACACAAAGGCCTATCATTCGCTTTCGGTGAAGCCCTATTGTGTCTCAGACCCTACCCAAGACTGTGTTTTCATGAACGCAGCAGCGATGTCCACTGGAATATGCGCCTACATCACGAATTCAGCACCTGAAGAGTTCGACGCTACATGGGTAATCAAGCATCTTATGCAGATCGTAGCGGTGATTTGGAACTGCGAGTGGCGAGATAGAGAAAACATCTTCCACGAGGGAAGAGAATCTGTCGTCAGTAAGATTCTGCTCTGGATTGTATCGGACCCTCAATGGGATCTGTACGCTGCAATCAAGCCTACTTTGGCAATGCCTCGTTTGAACAGAGTCCATGAACATCTTGCGTGGTTCCGCAAAGCGTTACTCGCACATAAATGTGGAAAACATGTTGAATGGGATTATTCCAGAAAGGGGTACAGGAATGTTCAACACGACATTCAGGAAGCTTGCAAGAACTGCTCTCTCGATTACTCGTATGCTCTTAGAGCCGCTGCATATCATTACTGCGACGAAGACTTCATGCCATTGTAGCTTCCTCAAAGTAATTTCAGATAGCCATATGTAAACTCATTTCCATCATCGCATGTCGCACTTGTAAGCGCTAAAAGATGTTTTCAATGTAGCAAATGGCCATCCACTCTCCATCTCAGAGGCAATAGGCAACAGGAAAGTAAAGGCCACAGCGTTAAGCTTAGATGAGAGATCAACCGCGAAGTCTCGATTGATCTAGCTGTACACAGGAAGCAACATAAACAAGCAGCAACGTAAACGAGAACCAACATAAGCAGGGATCAACACAAAGAAGAAGCGCATGCAGAAAACGTTTGCACTGCGCTGTCGGAGGTAGAGTTTAGCGCCTATTACGACGAAAGAGATCGGTTAAATAAGCTCTCTATGATCGCACGCTGCTAACCCAGCGCTGGAAAATGAGTGGGGCTACCACGCTACCTCGCTACCTATATAACTCCTCCACCATCCTATTTCAACCTCTATCTCTCACTACCCGCTACCAGACGACTGAACAATGTGTGGAGTGGGCTAGGACATGCTCGGTTCGTAGTTCTCAATGTTTTGGTATGCCACTTCCGAGCTGGCTATGTTAGAAAGCAAGTTAAAATTCATTCAGCGTAGATCCTATGTATTGCCTCGATCAACCCGCTACTACTAAAATGGAACTATGATGCGGTAACATTACATTACATATGATCGCGTTGCAGGATACTACGCAAGCAGCCCGTACTTACAGTATACACCTATATGTAACCTTAATATTGTTCTGGTTGAACCTAAGCAGTAGTAGGTACCGGGGTATGCAATAAGGAAGGTGCGTTCTAGCATATTTGTCGTACATACGATAGCAACATTGAAGGGAGGAAAGCAAGTGGTTGATTGCGAGCTAAGAAGCTGGAATATATCCAAGACAATCACACTGAAAGACGGCCGCACACCTACACGTACAAAATCATAACAAATTGTAACATTCTTCATTCTCTCTTCAATCATACTCCGCTAATGCTACATATCCCATCGCCAAGTATGACCAAAGCCCAGACAGTCTTATCGAAATACAATCTATTACAACGTATAGTGTTGCCGCAGCGCCGTGAGCATGAAAAGGTGGTATCGTGGAAAAAACAAGCAGAAAGAACAAGCAAAAGAACCAAGAACCCGTTGTTTGCGCCGTGTGTGTAGATCCCGCCGGTAGTAGTCGTTCGTGTGAAGCCTTTTGAACGCCTTGGAATACAGAAGATGGGAAGAAGGAAAAGGATGGGAGTGGAGGGGGAGGATGGAGCTGGTGGAGATGCGATGTGGATGTCGATGTGAGGAGGTGTGGATGTGTGCGTGTTATTGCGGAAGCGACTGATGTTGCACATGCGCATCCTGCCCCGCATCCAGCTTCTCACCCGTCCGCATGCTAGTCGGGACAGAAGCGTCTTTCTCCGCATTCGAAGCAACTTGGCGCGACTGCGACTGCGTTTGCGATACCTGTGTTGATATCGCACTTCCGTCGGTTGAAGAGCGTTGTGAGCCGTCCTCCTGAACGTATGCGATGGGCGCCCATATGCGCCAATGGAGGAGTATAATATGCGTAACCCGATTAGCAAGATCCGTCAATTTCGCAGTCTCAGGATGTAAATGCGCAAAAGCAAACGTATCGGCGATGTTTGGTCGTGAAAGCGATGGAAGAGGCGGCATGGAAGGAGATACAGAGACGAGGGCGTTAAAGAGTTCGATGGGCGAGGATGTGCTGTGGCGGTCGACGTTGGCGAGGATCTGGGGGAGGAGCGACGCTTCGAGGCGGGAGGCGTGCCAGGAAGATCTGCGCACGAACAGAGTGCGGAGGTGTTGGTTGGCTTCGGCCATGTGGTCGAAACTGCAGGAGGGGGTTTGGCCGGCGAGATGCGAGGCCTGGCGGAGGATTTCTAGGGAGAGGGCTTCCGAGTTGAGCATCCATTGCTGGGGGCCGTGGCCTACGGCCTCGCCCATGATGGCGGAAAGGGCGGTGCGGAGTTGTTGGCCGATGGCAAGGGTCATGGAGCCTTGGTAGCCGAGCTGTCGGGCGAGTTGTGTGTACATCTCCATGCAGACCTCAAACATGACGAGATCGTCAACCTCAGCCTTGAGCGATGCTAGGCGATCGTGGTCTAGGAAGAAGGTATCGGGGAAGTCGCTTCGTCCGTCTCGGCCGAATGTGATCGCTGTGACTGCGCGAGTGAAGACCTCTAGCTCGAAACACGGGCCAGCTCGGGGTCGTGGCGAGCACTGGGGACCGAACTCATCAACTGCGTCGGTGAACCAGGTTTGCGCTGTGTTGATGTTGACTCTTGCCCTGCCGTGGACAAGTCTGTCGAGATGATAGTGCTTCTCAAAGTTGACGCTGTCCTCAATCAGAAGCGTCTTCAGATTCCTGATCTGATGGTTCGCGACGTCCTAGACCAGATTAGTTCAAACACATATCGATATGATGTAACGACTTACGAGTTTCATGGCCTCCAGAATGCCGAACAGCTTCCTCAGACCTTCTACGATCTTTTCGAGGTTGCGGTCCGCCTCGCCCAGTCGTGTGCAAGTGACCATCTCGTCGACCAGAATGTCGCGCATCGGCGCGCAGTGCTCTTTGAGTAATTGCGCCATCCACTCCGACAAGCGGCCCAGATCACACACTCCTCGCTCGATAGCTTGCATCAGCATGGGAACGTCGAGATGCTCGTCTACTCTGGAATGGTCGCGATCGGGTACAAGACTCTTCAGAACATCGCGGACGTTCTGGAACAATATTGGTATCCGCCGTTGCGCATATGGTGTAAAAGCTTCGACTTGGATCGGTGACAGGGGTGGTGTGCCGTGGAACATGCGGTTGTATAGTACCAGTTCTGCGATCAACGCTCCCCAGTACTTGTCTGCTACTCTTTCCTTCTCTTGTCCCTTGACGCCATCGACATTCGGTCTGAAGCTGAGGTCTCTGTCGAAGTTGACGTCATGCCGTAACTTGATGTTGGTGATGATGCTCTGAATGTCCAGCTCGCTCAACGACTGCTTGGTAACTGGCGGAAGATCTAATGCTTCGAGGAAGTTCTCTGCCAGCTCCTCGCCAGACTGTTCTACCCCTGTCTCTCCAGGCATCATAACTCGTAAATATCCTGCGAGCTCTTCTGGGATGGTGGAGTGATAAAGTGATAGTGTTCGTGCTGGACTTCCATCTCTTGATCTAACCTCGACAACTGCATGCCGTGGTCCTGACGCGGTCTCTTCCATCTGTCCATCCAAGCACGTCGTAGAGCTATGCCATGACGTGGAAGCGCTTCTGTCGTCGACATCCATGGCGGACCGTGAGGCAAAGCCAGGTCCGAAAGAGGAAGCTGTGTTGACAGGCTTGGTCGGCTGGGAACGCATCTCCTTCCGCCGACGGATGCTCCCGCAGTTCTGCTGCATGGTGGGCCGGGTTCTCATAAGATGACGTAGGTAGGGTGTACGACGACGGTTGAAAGCGGGAAGGTGTCGAGCGCGCGAGTGTGCGTAATGGCGACGAGGAAGCCTGGGGAAGCGAAGGCTCAAGAAAAGCGCATGGGGTTGCTACAAGCGCCAACTACCACTCGTTAGCTTACAAACTATCCAAGACAGAGCGGTTTGTAAGACACAAGCCAGAAACGTGTTCATAGGCTGTTTGACGCAGCGACGGGTGGCCGCTGGAACGAACGAGATAGCTCCCGAGTCAGACAAGCACGAAGACGCGGGATCGTGCTTAGCAAGTCGTACCTTTTTGCATGTGCCCTCGTTGGATACCAGATCAATAGGATCTCTTGTATGCCAGTCGAGGCTTATCTCATAGCAAGCAGGACAGAGTGGTCATTCGCGATGATGACAAAAACAGAAGAGTGACGATGCGAAGCGTGAAGAGACGGCTTCGTAGGAAAACCACTTTGCTGCAAAAGCAAAGTGCAACAGCGCGGAACGAGCAAAAAAACAGAGAGACAGACAGGAAGGGGTACTACTGGATGGAGTAGTAGAGTTGCGACAGGGCGTGCGAGTGCTGCAAGGTGACGCTGCGGAAATCAAACAACGTTTGTGTCGTTGTAGGTGGTTGTGCAAGGTCGGAGGCTGAGGTTAGGTGCGAGCGGGTGTCCTTGCATTCTTGTTTAAAAGACGGGCACAGACCTGTGACTACGTCGTGGATTATGCTCTGACCATATCTTAAATGTGCAATCCAATACTTTGGGACGTGGGAGGCGATCGCCACAGAACGACCGACGGCGTTAGGGCGTTCCGTAGGGGACCTCGGGCGTGTCTGGTGAGCGTGAAGCTGCAACGCGTGTCATCCCAGCGGCGACTGCACACCGCTAGTCAGCAGCGACAGCAATTAGCAGACCTCAGACGGTCAACGCGGAGCCGCAGTAGCGCTGTCTCGCTCGCCAGACACGGTATCCGACGATGTCGTGAGGGAGCAGAATGCAGCAGATGTGCAGGCCCAGCACGCCGAGACCGCGTGCAGCCACCCGTGATTGGCTGCAGCATCGGAGAGCGCATCACGGCCGCCTCACTTATTGAAAGTAGGGCGAGCATTTGGCATCCGCGCTGCTATCCGGGGGATGAAAAGGAAATCCGGTCCCAGTCCTGTGTCTCTGTCCTCGACGCGACTGACCCAGTCTGACCGGACGCTGCATGCGCATACGTCCATGGACCAGACGCGTCGCACGTCGTGTACAGCTTCTAGACATCGCACGGTGGGTCGACGTCAGGGCGACTCACCGACGTCAGTCGTGTTCCTGGCCCCTTCGATGCCATCATGAGTCGTCCACAAGTGCGATCGTCGGACGTCCTGGCGTGCGGGCGCGGGATCCAAAGGCGACTGAAACGCAACCGCTTCATCTAGCAGCCTTGCCGCTCCGACAAACTGCCGACAGCCCAAGGACCGACTCGTTCAGAAGACCTGTCCGGTTCGTGTGTCGCAGATCGCGATGGGCAAAAGCAGAGCAGCCTCTCATGGTATGACAGATAAGCGACGGCTGGTGACGGGCGGACAACGGAGGGGCTGCTAGTAAGGAGGGCCCTGGGTGTGGAGAGGGCTCGTCGTATATCACATCGCGGGTGTGAGGCGATCTATACCGCGTGCAGCGAGTCTGGGTGGGACCAAGAGCATCTAGAAAAACGGGAGCATGGAGGGCCCCATTTATCTATAATATAGTAGGGCTGGAGACGCCGGTGTGGTTCTGAGGCAGAACCGCGCCTGCTGCTGCGCTTAGGAAGTCGCGATGTCACACGATGCACTCTCGTTGGGTCGGATTAATTATCCCTCTCGCCCGGCGCGCGCTGAGTGGTTGTCGCTCTGATGGTCGAAGGACTTGAACATGTTCGCAGACGTCCTCCGCCCGTCATGTGGTGTTTTGTTGATAATGCAGGTCCCGACGTAAGCGCAGGGAAGGCTCGTTGGTAGTGTAGTATCCTGGAAGATCATTTCGCCATCGTCAGGCACCACTCCAAAGTGCCGAACAGCCATCATGCCTCACTTCCACTCTACATCCCGGTCCAGTCACGTCGACACGTAAACCTCCCAAACCCCGCGTTGCGTTGCGATTATGAAGGGAAAAGTTTCTCAACAGCGACAACGTGTCGTCTTGCGTCAGCTTCACTACGACAACACAGTGATTAGAAACGACGAAGCAAGCCACTTCATGAGATTTTCATGGGATATCCACGGACATGTTCCTCGTTATGAGCTCCTTCTTGCTCATCTGTTGAAGAGTTTTCAGTTTGACAAAACATTTCAAAACTAGGTGTATTGCGATCATCCCGTCCCCAATGGACAACTCCAATAACGAGCACGAGATGCGATCACGCAATAGTCCTGATCAGATGCGCATACTCTACTTTCGTGCGTCTCTGGGGTGTTTCCTGCTTCAATAACCAGCGCGAGACAAGACCATGCCCCAGATTTGAGTCAACGGCGCACACTTTTCCTTCGTCATCTCCCAAAAGTTGCCACTTCAATGATCAGTGCGAGACAAGACTGAGCTCGGTATGAGTCAACGGCGCGTACCATACTATCTTTTGTTCGAGAATCTTTTCATATGTAGGATCTATCGTCCTAACCACCCCCAGGCTTTTCCCGTCCTCTACCCCTCTGAATCTACCCGCCCTATCGCATCTCCCTCGTCCACTCCGCCTCATTTCTTCTCACTCCTCCCGCCTGACAAATCTTCCATCACATCCCCCAAAACATCCAATCCACCTCACTCCACCCTCTCAAGACCCCCAGCCCCCAAATCTCCCCTTACTATACCGATCTACCCCCCTCGCATACCCTTCCCTCCTCCCCCTAACCCTCTCCTCCCTAACCCCATCCCTCCCACACTGCCTACACCAGCTACACTCGCCCTCGACCCACATCGTCTGGCTCAACCTCGCGCCTACGGGGCACGCTCTGATCGGATTGAGCGAGCGAGCGTAAGGACACAAGCGGATGTATGGAGATGAGGGGGCTGGAGGACAGGCGCAGGCTGGGGAAGTTGTGAAGGTTATGATACACATCGATCTTGGTTGTTCGAGTGGAGGGGATGTTGGGTCGATGCGTGAAGACTGTAATACTCGTGATTGGTGTGGTGGTATATGTGACTTCTTCCGAACCCCGTATTGGCCGTGCTCTACGTGATGACTCCTCCTCCTCTGTCCGTCTTCCGTCTGTGCTACACGAAGTGCTAGTCTCCGACCGTAGATGAGACGAAATGAAATGAAGATCGATTCGATCGCGATGAACAATCCTCAAGAAGCAGTGCTTCTGTTCGAAGACTGGTTCCTCAACAGTACATAACGAGCGTCTTCATGTATACATTAACATTAACAATAGCAATCCATCTCTCTTTCAACACTGCCCCAATACTTTGCGATCAAAGATACGCGAGAAAGAAGCCAGCGATTGCCTGGTGTAACAAGCACAGCACACCACTCGTTTGGCCAGTTCCCAATCATTGTCGTTTGATCCCAACAACGAGAGCGACAGCGACAGCAAAGCAGGCATTGCGACTTCGCCGTTCATCGCCATCGTCGGAAGTAAAGGTAGGCGCAGTCGCTGAAACCTAACGAACTGTAGATAGACCTCTCAAACCATCTGGTAAACTAGTAAAACTCAGATAAAAATAGAAATGAAGTTTAGTAGCACGAAACGAAGCAGAGTAAGGCGGAAGAGGAGGGGGCGCAGTCAACAGCTCACAACAAGAGAAATAAGTATTATGATAATGTACGTTTTTTCATCGTGCAACGGCTTTTCCACCTAGCCACGTATACACAATCCGTTGGTCGCACAAGCTATGTGGTGCTTGCTTGCTAGGTCAGAAGGAAACATCGACCCGACTACCGCTTCAGGCAGACGTTTGCCTCCGGTTCGAAAGCTTTAGTACAGATACCGATTCACAGCATCCTAAGCCGCAGTATCCATAGCTGGTTCGCTCTTCGTCTGTTTACCCGTACGACCACGGGTGACTTCCTGCTGCTGCTGCTCTCCTTTATGTTGTTGGGGACTCCTAGCTTCCTGTTCATCGGAGCTGTCGTCGATGGGGGATTGCGGGCGGCTGTCGTTTAGGTTGCGGCGGGAGCGTGCCATCTAATGTCTCGTTAGTAAACCATCCTGTAAACTGTTCTTGTTCGCGGGGTTGCGAATGTGTAGGATTGAGAACGTACCCAAGACCTCACACCACCAATCAACCCCAAATTATACCCAGCCGCAAACTCGGAACTCTCTCTCGTGTTATTCGCCCTCGGAATATCAAGGTGACTAAGTCGCGAAATCGCAGAAGGAGAACGAGCAACACTGGCTGCTTCCATAGTTTCCGCCTGCGACTGCTCGCGTGTGGGTGTGCGGGCGGGGCTGGCAGGCCGGCTCGATTGCCAGAATTGGCGGAAGTCTTTGCTGAGCTCCTGGCCGGTCGTTGTCCAGTTTGCTTTGATGCTGTCGCGCAGCTCGGCCATGGTGCGCTTGACGTCGAGCTCGTTCTTTTTGAGCCAGGAGACGTTGAGTTCTTTGCGGGACGTTCCGCGTTTGAGTTGGCGGTCGATGTATTGGTCGTAGTCGCGGACGATTCTGGGGTCTGTTAGTATAGGCAGGAGGAATTGAGTTGGTAGACTTACTTTGTGATGATACCTGTTGTGCTGAGACCCTCAGTTCTTTGGGTGACGAGGAACATGCCTCGCTCCTTGATCGGGCCGTAGATATCGTCACCCTCGTCTGCGCCGTAGGGAAGGTCGTCGTGGGCGACGTAGTCAATGTTGTGCTTCAACAGGAACTCGGCGGTCACGATCCACGGGCAATCCTCGATAACCTCGTCGACCCATTTGCAATGGCGCACACTTTCGGCGCGCTCTCTCGCCGACAGGACGGTAAGACCCTTGCGCTTATGTGTCTCCTTGTTGCCAGTAACGCCAACTATGAGCTGGACGTTGGGGAAGGCCGTCTTGGCCTGCTGCAGGGCGCGCATGTGTCCAATGTGGAAGAGATCGAAAACACCGTCTGCGTATATCCTGACGGGGCGTCCCTCTGGCGGCGGGTTCGTCTTGTAGCCTACGGGGTCAACGAGACCAGCTTTGGGCGGAGGCTCCATGCGCATGCTGCCAGCCTCACCACCCTCACCGTGGTCGTCGCCGGCGAGCGATGACGTGCGCCGGCTCTTCTTGCTCGCGCGCTCATCCTCGTCGGTATCTTCGTCGCCGTGGGCGCTCTTAACGCGGACCCGCTTGGTGGTGGTGCCATTAGCATCGGCCTGGCGCTCCTTCTTGGACGCGACAGCCTGGAGAACAGGGTCCTCGGCACCCTCGTCCGAGGCGTCGCGCGATGAGGGCTGCACAGCGTCCATGGCGTCTTTCTTGACCGAAGATACAGTAGTGGACCGCTTTCGTTTTGGCGGCATAGGCGTGGGGTGGAAGACGATTACGCTGCACGTGCAAACTCAAAAACTATGTTGAGAGGGTGGAGTGGTCTGTAGGTGGGAGAGTAGGAGTAGGCGTCGGGTGCGCAATGCCCAGATATGGGGGAACACGCGGGTGATAACGGTCGAGGTCGGGGGAATTATGCGCAAGCGCCAATTAGATGGGTGAGGAAGTGACGACGGCCTTGCACAGCATCGCAGACGCACACAGCAGAGACGGTGAGACAGTAGATAGACAGTGGATAGACGGTGACGGCGTGGCTAGTATAATGTTGGACACGCGTAGATTGCGTCTAGCTGCCGTCCGTAAATTCTCGCGCTTCCTTGAATCCTGATCTGATCGGCACCTTGGCATGACGCCAGTCCGCCCAACGCTCCCTGCGCCACACGCTCTTGACGCGAGCGGACTGGTTGAGAGCTCCAACATGGCCCACGTGTGGCATTTCCCATCCTGATTCCTCGCATTTGCATCATTCGCATGTGACAGGGGCCTGCCAACTCCTGGACCCTGTGCCTGATCTGAGAACGTGTCATCATGCCTTTACGTCGAAGAACTCAGGTGTTGAGGTCAATTAGCCCTTGAGATAGACATGGTGAGGGACATGAACATTGAAGGAGCAGAGGACTGAAGTCGCGATTGCTACTATTGACACAATCACGTCCAAGCATGCAAGACTATATACATGAAGCCTGATTCTAACACGTCTGCTTCGCAAGTACTGCAGACAGAATCAAGCCTCTCTCACGCTCCCTTCATATGCTGTGAAGCTCACGCCTCATCCAACACCCAAACCCTAACCTCCCCATCATCCCCCGTAGTCAAAACCACTTCTTCATCCTCGCTCCTCCTCCCTTTATCCGCCCTCTTCGCCCAACAAACATGATTAATCTCAAAGACATCATGACCAGAGAACAGTTCCGCAACAACCACCCACTCTGTCAATCCCCCTAATCCCCTTGCCTGCGCACCATCAACATCCATCACCTCCACTCCATCCGACGCATTGCCCCTCCACCTCTCCTTATATACAATAACTTTACCATCGCTACCCGCACTGACTATCATACCCGTCCTCCGACTCCAAGAAACCGAATAGATAGCGCGTTCGTGTACCTGTGGCAGAACAGCGTCTTGATACCACTCCTCGTCGATAGCAGCCGAGCGAATGATACTAGGGACGCCCGTCTTATTACTCGCATTGTCATCCCCCTCTTTCGCTTTCCTTCGCCATATCCGTACCGTGCAGTCGTCTGAGCAAGTCGCGAGTCTAGGTCCCGATCGTTCCAACTCCGAGATATATTCCGATCGTTGCTGTTGTGACACATCCGATGTACTGGTGGTGGTGGCATCCTTCCTCCAGTCCCTCCCCGCCATCCCACTCCCCTCAAACTCCGCCCACCAAACCGTCTTCCCATGCCCCTCAATCATACTTACCTGAACCCAATCATCCGCATCTTCCTTGTACAACCTAACCGTATCATCGTAGCTCGTGCTAACCAGCAAGTCTTCCTCGGGGTGCCACGCCACGCTCTTGACATCGCCGTCGTGCTCTTGTAACACAGCCACGGTTTCAAAGTTATCGTCTTCGAGCTCCTCCCATATCCACACGCTCTTGTCGCGGGAGCACGTTGCTAGGTATTGACCTGAGGGACTCCACGCGAGGCATTTGATTTCGGATTCGTGGCCGTCGAGGATGCAGGAGAATTGGTAGTCGTCTGCTTCGTCTTGTTCGTCTCCATCACTATCCTCACCGCCAGCACCGATTCTTCTTCCCGTAAAGTCCTCTTCGCGTCCTCCACCACCCTCTTCCCTCCGCCATATCCCCGCACTACTATCAAAACTCCCAGTCGCAAGGACACTCTGCCCGCGTGTATTAGGTTTCCAGGACACAGTCCGCACGCTGCGCTTATGCCCACCGGTTATAGAATGTAGGAGGGTGAAGGAGGTTAGGCTGTAGACGCGGACGCTGCGGTCGGAACACGCGGTTGCGACGATGGGGAGGGAGGAATGCGGCGCGGATTGCCAGGTTCGCGAGTTGGAGGGCGGTGTGAGGGTTGCGAGGGGCGTGAGTTTGTGGGTTGGTGTGGTGGTGGGTGAGGACATTGTGGAGGGGCCGCGAGGGCGGGCTGGTCGCGATGGGTGGAAGGCGACTGCGGCGGTCGATCCGAGCGTGTGATGGGATCTGGAATGGATTTGTGCTGTAAGAGGATTTCTGCACTCGCTGAATTGTCGCAATGGCCTGCAGCCGGAGTTGAGTCAATGTTTTGGGGGTAGTTCGCGCGTGGGGCATAGAAAGTTCAGATGAGCGTCATTCGCCAAGCCTCCCACCATTGCGGGCCCGTCTGCGTTATCGGACGCCTCTGGCCTGCACATGTGCTTCATCTCGTTTTTGTTCGAATACATCTTCTTTATTCTTCTTCATACATAATGTACATATTACAAGCTTTACACTCTTTTGTCAAAGCACTGAAGCAGCTCCCAGATCCCAAACGCCTTCCCGTGAATCGTGAATGTCCCTCGTTGTGTCATCGCATGTCATTATGAAGGGTATTCCAATGCCAACAACCTCGACGCCGGTAATGCTGCAAAAAAAAGAACTGTTGAAAAGACACCATCCCACCGATCAACGGTGTCTACTTCCGGATACCGTGGTAGCCTGGCGGGCGAATCGCGTGCGGGTCGCGGAACGCAGTGGTAATAGACATGAGTCGGTCTGCTAACGTCTGTTGCTCCGTCTCCGCCATACCAACATTGGCGCGAACACCAAGATCGTGGAGCTCTACGTTGGCGCCCGCCTTGGTCTCGTCCACATGAATGTTCTGTGTCGAAGTGACCATGATGCCTCCCCATGGATGCGACGAAGGCTCAGCCTGAGAATGCGTGGTGCAGTTGACCAGGCCCTTCTCCGAACACGTGTCTGCTTGCTGCCAGCTCAGCTCCGTTGAATTCGATCGCTTCGAACGTAGACCGCGAGTCCATTTGCCGCCGCGGCTGCTGGGTGGCATCTTCGTAATGGAGGGTACGCGTCGGAGGCTGCTAAACTCTTTGTGGTTCTTCTGCGCCAGTATCGCGTGGTCGGCGCATCCTGGCTGTGACCTCAGGTACGTCTGGAAAAAGGAAAGGGGAATAGTCTTCAGTGTCAGGCTCTGCAGCGACTGCACGTAAATTTCCTTGATACCGCAGAAAGCGAAAAGGGTGGCCTGGCTGGACTCGGTCTGCCCGTGCATCATGTCAATCTGCTGCGATGAGAACACTGAACGATGAAGAGTTTCTTCGGGACAGTCTCGTAGAAGTTCCATGATTCTGTTGCGGAACTTGTCGAGGAAAAGATCGTCCTCTGAGTCGGTCGCGGTCCGCTTGTTGATGCGCACCAAACAGTCGTCCAGACTGCAACCGTTGAAGGTCGTGAGAATGTTCAGCTGCCGACCGTCCAGCTCGTCGCTGCTCAGCTTCACCATCGGGATGCGACCAGGTGTAGCTCGCGGTACGATGACGTCCAGGCCTCTCATACCGGGCTTGGGCTGTACGAGGAAAGATCCGATGTAGGTTCCTTTCTTGGGAAGGGATAGCTGCCTCTCACTGAAAGCTTGTAGGCGTCCAACGAGGTTCTCAAGATCATCGCGCGGTATCTGCAGGCTGCGCGCCAGGTGATCGCTGACCTGCTCGACACTCGCGAATCCGTATCCAAGGTTGTGTAGCCGATGTGCCTCGATGGTGTCGACCTTCTTTGTAAGTACAAGCATCTGACCTCTTCCGAATAGGATGGGGTTGACCGCTCCAGCTTCTAGGTCCTTTGTCGCTACGTCTGCAGCCACGATGGTCTTGTTACCGTAGTTGCCTGTCCAGATTGCGCGGTTCATCACCGTACCCGTTGTCAAGACCTCCTCATAAAGATTTCCAAGATTCTGCAGGCTCGTGTCGAGTGTCTGCGCAATCTCGTGCGCTGTGACACAGAACAGCTCCCGGAATGTAGCCGAGTAGCTTATGTCGTCATCGGCCTCCAGAGACGATCGGCTGTTGCTTCCGTGAGTAGGCGCTTGGAGGTATCCTGTCGCTTGTAGATGCTCTCGCATCGTCGGGATGAGATCGGAAATGCCGGTCCAGTTGCGCGATACTCTAAAGATCCACTGGAACACAGGATGCGATGTGTTGAATTCGTCGTCAAATGTTCTTTGGTGGAACTGGTGGGTGATGGTCTGACATGGCATCAGTCCGCTTTGACTGACGAGCAGTCTTCCTTCCGGATCGAATGTGGCGATGGCAAGAACGACCTGTTGAGCCCGGTTCTTTTCCAATCGACGTTGACGCTGTTTGATGAAGCCGAGAAGGAAGCATACAGCACACGCACTCAGGCACTGAATTCGATTAGCAATGCGCGAGGCTCGTAGAACGTGTGACTTACAAGGCAAAGAGAGATGATGAGGTTCGTGTTTCTTTCTTGACCAGGCCCGTCGTGGTAGCCGCGGATCTCATACCAGGTGCCAGCTGCCGCAGTCCAGTGCATGCCGCACACGGCCAAAGCGAGTACGACGGCCACGATGATTCGTCGCCAGACGTTGTTCATCCAATGCTTGTTCCAGTGGAAGAAGAGACTGAACGAAATGAGACAAGCGCCCACAGCGATAGATGCAGCTCCAACGACGTGTGGCCAGCTGAGGATGATCCGGTAGTTGGTAGTGCCGTTGTTTCCCAGGTAATGCATCTCTGTTACAGCCGCTCCTCCGCAAACACCGCATACGCCAAGTGATGCGAACCGAACGAGAGATCCTTTGCTTCCTTTATAGAACTTATCCGCAGCCGATAGTCCCAAGAACATGACGACCACCGGTAGGACAGCCGATACAGCGGTGTAAGTCGAACTGTAGTAGAGTTGAATCTCTTCTTCTCCGTCACCGAGCACGATTGCCCTGTTGCCGACGAAATGCATACACCAGATAGCAACCAGTCCGAACGAAACTGCGCAGCCTCCTACTTGTACCCTAAAGTGAAATTAGTGGTTGTCGTACAATGATGTAAGATCAGAACATACCACGACCGCCATCCTGCTCCTGAAACTCTCCGATGTAGCAACTCTACAGTTGTGAAAGCACCAATTAGGCTGACAATGTATGAGCCCACAATGAGTGCAGGAAGAAAAGATATAGCGGGTCTGCTCCCCAGCGGGTACTTGATCTCGATGTCTGAGTTCAACATTACGAAGCAGTTGTTGATTTAGTGTGTTGAGATGTGTCGTACTCTCGTGAGGCTGATAATGCGCCTTACGTGAGCTTCCTCAGCTGTGAAAGCTGCACTCTGTCAGTTGGTCATGTTTGTTGCATTGATGAACGAGAGAGGTTACTCATCACTTACGTTTACAGAAGAGGAGTGAAGTGAGATGGAGTCAGCAGAGCGGAACCGCACCGGTATAATCGCCCTGGATATGTTTCTTGGATGAAGCTCGTCACAGTCAAGTGGTTTGCATCATACACCGCAGATCGACGCAGGAAGGCGATTTCGGTGTTTCGTTTTGAGGATCCAAGTAAGGAGGTGACCAGCGTCTTGTAAGCTAATGTCTTTTCGGGGTCCAATCGCGCGTATGCGGAGAGATGTGTATATGTAGGTTCTCCTCGCAGCAGTCAAAACTTAGAAGTCGATCGGAGGGGTAGCCGCTGAAAAGAGGGTTCTGCGCGTTTGTACCTGAACTCGCGCCGGTGGGTAGTGTCCCCTTCTAGACGTCCGCTGAAGTGGAGGACATAGTCTGCGCCTGATTAGTCTGGTGCGGGAGGCATGACAGCGACACCCCGTCGCACGAAGTCTCCACACTCGTCTGCTGGGACCGATCACATAGCTCCGCCCTCTCCATGCCGAGATGCCCATGGCGCCAATCCAGTTTTCCACGCCACAGCTCTGGCCCCTTCATGCAAACGACCTTGATACGGCTTGGGCCTATTAGCCTAGGTGTAGTGGCTTCGCGGCGTGGCCTCGAGTAATTTCAAAGTTCACGAATCCCGTTCGGCCTGACCTTCTAGCCACTCGCGCAGCGAACGCGGCCCGCTAGTCATGCATCTGTCCCCAACAGGCCGTGGTCTCCTGCTGTGTTACAAACGTGGCTGATGGATCTCCGAAAGACCGTGCTTTCCCTACGAATACGTGCGAGGATAGAATTCGTGAGCGGGATGTGAATTGCAAGCGACGAATAACCACCGCGGACTGCACGGCCAGAGGCGAGTGTCATGCGGCCTAGAATGGGGCCAGATGTCATCGCGAAGCTAGCGTGCAGACTCAACTCTGGTACCTTGGCCGACTGATCCCGGGTATTAAGACATATGGTACGGGTGGTAATTTGAGTTCATTCAGAACGCCAACACGGCAACGAGGGCGTCTCCGCGGGGAGGAAGCTGACGCTGATGAAGCGTGATCTGGCCAGGATGGGCATGTCGCACACGCTCTGGGCATGTTCCGCATATCCAGAGCATCGGTACAACAACCATTGATTGACTGAAACATTGTCGGTCTCCACCATGATGTAAGGTGATGGATCTTCGCAAGGCACCTTCTCGACTCGAAGCGCCCTGTCATTCCAATGGTTCTGCGCAAGCGACGAACGCCGCGCTTCAAGGCCTCGATTGTAGGGACTGCCGTGCCGTGTATATCAAAGAGGACTATACCATTAGCATGACAACAGCCAGCCATGTTCAAACCCAGGAGGCGGTTGCGAAATGCAAAGCTTTCAACCCGATGGCCCGTTCGAGTGGTAGACTCGGAAGAGCCGAGTTGACATGTGTCGCCATGCTCGCAAACCTGCCGTTGGTACGACGGCACATAACAGTAGTGAGGTGGAGACAGAGCGTGCTTTCCTCCGATCGCAGATTCTCAGGACGTGGCACGGCCTGTGCCCGATAGCCGAAATTGATCACCTCCCGTGCAGCTGGTGGGGCGCGAATCACGTTCAAAGAAGAGGTCGACGTTGGAGAGCGTACAACAGCTGCAGAACAATGTCATGCCGTCTCGCAGCTCTCGCAGGCATGTTACACGAAGAGCCGCTGACCTCCGACATACAGCAGCCGCTTTCGCTTTGCCGGCTGCTGAGTATGTGGTAACTTTTGTGAGTGTTTGCATTCCGAAACAAAACTTGGTTCGCTTAGTGCAACCTCGGCAGCGGAGGACGCGAATCATTGGACATCGGCGACGTTGAGTGACAGGAAAGTTTGGGCGGACCTGTTTACGCCACGCGGTTCACTCCGGAAATACGAACAAGACCAGTCTGTCTGGTGCAGAAGGGGTTCTGGTAGTCGAAGTTTCTTTGAGTCCGCGCCACGGCAGTTGGATCGGAGTTGAGCAATCGTTCTGTGGAGGCGCACGCCGTCAGGGACCAACTCGAGATGTACAGGTCCTTTTCCTGTTGAGTGCAGGACCTGCAGGATGATGTGCAGCTCTAGCCACCAGCCAAGCAATCCTAGAGTGCAGGAGGACTCCGGAGTAAAGAAGGCCGTCTATGTACACGATTCATGCTTCGTGTTGCGGATTTGTGGCGGTTTCTTCGAAGGGCGTTCCTGGAAGCCGTGATCTACCTACACGTGCATCACCCCATTGCTGACTCGATGGATGGTCGACGATAGGCCCATGGGGTGATTGTTCCCAAAGTCGAACCCATTTGCTATCGTAGAACCGGTGGCAGAATGCAGGAACGCAGGGTAGTTCCGTGAGGCTCAATAACAGAGCCGACTATGAAAAGCCACATTTAAAGTAACCGGATATAAATATCTTCGGAGCCATACCAACGACCACGTGATGCTACCCTTCCTCAATGAAACGGGTGTTAGCTCGCTTCGGCCGAAAATCTATACAGCCGAAACTCTATCCTGTAACAACGATGCTAGTGAGCTGAAATCCAAGTGCGACCCCTTTGTGTCTAAGAGACTAGCAGCAGATCCTCGGTATGATCAACGTCACCTTCAGCTGACATTTGATGTAAAAGTTCTTGCTCGGCGTTCGCCTGCTGTTGCGACGGATGTTGTAAAGCCTGAGATGACGAGGCACACGACTGCTGAATATACATGTCAGGCGTGAAGAGTGTATATGTAGCTGGGCTGCCGGGCGTATGAAGCTGTTCATTTATTGGACACGCTGTGGCCGATGATGCATTTGGGGAATGCGAGTCGAGGAGCAGGTCGTCGTCATCGCGAATATCGAAGAGCAAGCCTGGGTTGTCAAGAGATCGCCCTTGTTGTTGGGTCGCTTGGGGGCCCGCTGTCAATGCCGACTCATCCTCGAAACACTCGTGCAGGCCGTCAGCCTGGAATGATGTAGTGGGCTCAGTATGCTGCCAGGCTTGTTCCTCATCCGCGAGCATGTCGTCAGAGTCTGGCTGGGCTTGTTGAACAACAGACGCCACACACGGTTTGATCGGGGCCATGGGCTTATCCATAAGACTTCTTTGGGACTGTACCCATAGATGGCTTGCGATGGCTGACTCGGCTTCAGCGGCCTCATAATCAGCGTCAGGTAGTGTTGGATCTAAGCGATTTGACAAGGCTTGGTGCGCAGCCATCTTCAAATCCTTTATCTTGTCTCTTAACGAGATGGATGCTGCCTTTACGCTGCCGATTCGGCGCATGGAACAAGCGATGGTAGGTAGGAGATGAGCTCTTTGGGACAATGCCTGCTTACAAGTCAATACTGCACATAGGATGAGAAACATCATTCTCTCACGACTAGGTATCCGGTCTTCCATATCGCAGGAACGACATCGGCCAACCCTAGGCGGAAAGTGCTTGCTTTGGCCTTCAGTCCCATCGGGGCCTTGCTGAGAGTACCAGAAATCGACAAACGCAACGCTCCATCGACCATGCTGGCAACGTCTATCTGTTCTGGCATTTTAGGAATCGTGCGTGACTTTCGCCGCACCCAAGAATCGTTTGTCGGTCGATTGCGCCTTCGTTTCGATGTTTCGGCCTGTTCAAGTGATACTGATTGAGTCGATACCACACCCTCTGTAGCTGGTCGTTTCCGTTTCCCGTACGCAGGAGTCCTCAGAGCAGTTGACGTGCGATCAATATGTCCGGCAGGCGATAAGTCCTCGAGTTCAATCTCGTACAAAAGTGCATCAGAGTCCTCTTCTTCTGGAGTCGCTACCTTTCGCTCACCCGGGGATGAAGTTGTTCGTTTTACCGCCGGCCTCCTACGCGGGCTTGCTTCCAGAATGTCCATGCAAATGCGTATGGACAGGAGTGAGACTGACGCGATTCCCTTGGGCGGTTGAATGTCTACCGCTGGAACATCCGAGAAGATTCGGTGACGCTTCTTCCCTTCTTGCATGCTCATGACTGAGGAGTGGTTGATGTCCAGACGTATTGTCCCGGGATCCATCGCGATATCTGTTCGATGCGTTGGCTTCAACGTCAACTGATCCCAGACCTGTACTTTGTCAGTATCATCCCATAACAAGAGCAAGTATACCTACTGGCGCATGAAGAACGGCATTTGCGAGGTCTCGCAACTGCTTGTTAGGCAAAAGCTCATCGCGTAGACTGAGCGTCATGTCAATGTGCATGTCATGTCCACGGCTCACCCATACAGCACCAGATGTCAATGCGTCTAGACATTCGGCTGATGTTAGCTGCTGTAGGTAAGTTGCATCCTGTTTTGGTGCGATGGTGATGAATGTTGTGAGCCAAAGCTCGTGATCAGTAGCAGGCGAGCTGAGCACTGCGCGCCCTAGCTCAATTGATTTCGACATTATCATCCAACCAGACTCCGGTCTGTGGAGGAGGCGAAGGCAGCGACATGGGCATTGCAGAGATTGGTGGAGCGGCGGGGTCTGAGATTGTGATGTATCGTTATCGGTGCCAAGAGATGGGTTCGGCAAGCACCCTGAGGGTTGTTGCTTCCTCGCGGGTTCGCGGGTTCGCGGGTCCTGCAACCTCCACCTCGCGTCGCAACATGAGGAGCCTCACCACCAACGCGCTTCGGCGCGTCAGTCAAGCTGCATTGCCCCAAAACGCCATCTGCAGATCTCCGGTAGCAGTCGCGGGCTCAATTGGTCGAAGACATCTTCATTGCAGCCCCTCGCGACGCACCGATGGCGTATTCCGAGAGCTCACGTCGATGCGCGTGCGCACCCCATGGATAGAAGCCTTGCGCCAACAGCAGTCAGAGGGGAAACAACCTACGGAGCCTTCAGGAAGGCCCGAAGTACCCAAAGACCGCAAGCTGACAGGGAAACGTATGAGCGAGAGCTACCATTCGGTTGTACTCCCGCTGGCTCAGGACCCATGGATCCTCGACACATATCTTAACGCCTCAGGGCATATACGGCTCGGAACCATCTTCATGGATCTCGATGCTCTCTCTGGCATCATTGCGTAAGCGTTCAACAGCTACGCGTAGTAGCTGACCTGGTCTGAACGCTGCAACAGGTACAAGCACACCGGAGACGACGTGACTACTGTTACGGCTAGCTGCGACCGCATTACCATTCACTCCCCACTAACCGAGATATGCGATCTAGAACTATCTGGCCGTGTGACCTATGCGACTGGCAGAAGCAGTCTGGAGATCACGATGCAGGTTGCCAAAGCACCTAAGAAGGGCGAGCAGGCCAAAGACGAGGACGTCTTGATTAACTGCACCTTCACCATGGTTTCGCTAGATCCAGGCACCAAGAAGTAAAGATCAATATAGTGGGTAAGGATTCTGGCAGCTAACTGGTCCGCAGGCCCGTAAACGTCAATCCTCTAATCGTCGAGACGCCCGAAGAGAAACGCCTCTATGCTCTGGGCGAGCGTAACTCGAAGGTGCGAAAGGAGCGCCGCGACACCTCTTTGCTCAAGCATACGCCGAACGATCTCGAGAGCGACCTTATACATGCCTTCTGGCAGAAGCAGTTGCAGTATCATGGTCAGTCCTATCGCTACCACTACTCATCGCCCAACTAACAATCGCAGACCCCTACGATGACCTACGCAAACCCGATAACGTTGTCTTTATGGATGCGACGCGTCTCCAGACCGCCACAATCATGCAACCGCAATACCGCAATCGCCATCACTTCATGATCTTCGGTGGCTTCCTCCTCAAGCAAACCTTCGAGCTCGCTTTCACCGCCGCCGCAGCCTTCGCACACGCGCGCCCGACCTTCGTCTCCCTCGATCCTTCTACCTTCCAAAACCCAGTGCCTGTAGGCAGCATACTATACCTCACAGCTACAGTCGTATACACAGACCCGCCGCTAATCGGCGCGCCCGACGAAAAGGCCGACGATCAAGCCGAGTATACACGAGTGCAGATTAGGATTGACTCAAAGGTGCGGGATGTGGAGCATGGCCACAGCAAGCCGACAGGGCAGTTCAACTACACGTTCACGGTACCGAAGAACATTAGGGTCATGCCAAGGACCTACCAGGAGTTCATGATGTATATTGATGCAAGGAGGCGAGCTGAGCAGGTCAAGCGGACACTGGAGGAGGGATACGGTGTCAGCCCGAAGACGGCAGAGGATAGTCTGACAGAGTAAGGACTGGATGTCACATTACGAGCCGGAACAAGGCAGATGGAAGCTTGGGTCAATGCTATACAGCATGCGATCAGTATGCTGCAATTCAGACTTCAAGAACAGTATCCAACAAGTTGACCAAGGTCCCAATGTATCCGAACGCCTATCCCAAGAAACCCAATCGAACAAGGCTTAGAAGCCGGTGAATGCGCCTGCGTGCGCCGATAAGCCAAATCATATGATGAAAAGGTATAGCGCGTCCAACACAGTCCGAAAAAGTGAAAAGGAAAGTACCGCGTGGGATTGATGCTGCATGCAGCATGCACGAGGCTGACTGCACAGGACGTGCATCAACAAGGCGGTGAGCCTCATCCGACCAATAACTCCAGACGCGCACGCGTGCCATCACAACGCTACGCGCAGGGCGGACACAACGTGTAAAGCACCCTGCAGGACAAGTCAGCTCCATGCCATGTGCTATCGGACGTGGAGTCCGGCTCCGCGCATCCACTCCCCTCCACACATTCACTCACCCTGCATTATCATACTCGCTTGTCTTCCCCGTCAGCCGAAAGGAAAGGTGAAGTCCACCATTGGGCCTCCCACTCTATAATTCATCCAACTCAAACTCCAACGCCACATCTTCCGAACAATCAGTGCAGTAGTAATTCGAGAAGCCACCGCATTCGATCTTCATCTTGGAACACATGTCGATGGACCAGGCGTCATAGGAGTAGCCGGATAGGAGGCGCGAGGAGCAGACTTCGATGCTGTTGGCCCTTTGGAGATGTTAGTTGCGGTTGGGTGACGGGGATGGGGGAGGTGGAAGGAAGCAAGGGAACGGCCTACCAGATGTAGTAATCGTGGTTACAGTAATACCACGAGTATGTGTATGAGCACATCTTGAATCTAACACCAGATTGTTACGGTAGGAGTTGGTCGGATAGGTGTTTGTGCTTGGATATGCTAGCCGGCGGAACGATGGCTGTCTGGATAGTTGTTGTTATGTGTAACGATGCTATACATATACACGTTAGCTGACCGCTTCTTCCCCTGTAGATCTCCCTTGATGTATGTATGTGTTCGTGGGTTGTGCTTCCGCGGAACATGGAGTGTGGATTCTAGACCATGCATTGTAGTCGTGGCTCCAACGGAGCTGCATGCAAGATCTATTGTTTACTTGGTACTCACCTTTACGTGTGTTGCTTCCAAAAAGGAAACCTCGATTGTAAGTCTTGGAGATGTGGTCGTGCCTTCTCTGTATTTTACTTCAAGTCCACGCTGGTAGTGTCCAAAATAGCTTTGGTTCAGTATAAGATGGATGAAAGGAGCCCTTGAAGGATGTCTCCGCGTCTTTATGCTCATCACTTCTGACTCTTACCAGGAGCTTGAGCCGACGGCTCATTGCAGATACGCCGATATGCTTCATGGCATTCCCCCGGATTAGCTGATAAGACGAGGCGAGGCGGTGCTTTCCAACCAATCCAACCAACCACACGTTCGTGTCATCCAAGATGGGAAGCCGAGCCGGGGGATAGATCCATGGCCCATGCTCGAGGTTCGGCTATTCTGAGGTCGCGTGGAGAAGGCGGTGGAGGTTCAAGCAGGTCAGATCGCTGGGGTGCTCAGCTCTGGGCCTGCTTCATATATCTCCCTGGAAGTTTGGATCTGATGTAGGCTATGTCATGCCCAGGTAGCTAGTAGATCGCGTCGTTTGACAGCTCGAGTAGAGCATCTGACAATAGGGAGTGCAAAGGTGTGTCAAGAGACCCCAGACTTTCCTTCTCGCCGACGACCGGTTGGACCCTGCGTCTGCGGGACCTGACCTGCATGCAGGGACCTCAGTCTAGCCGGATCGGTCAGCTTCACTTCTCATTGGACAAGGCAGACCGGAACGAGCAGCTCTAACGGCCTCCGGCCTCGAGATAACGATAGTAAAGCTGTTGAAGATGGATTGCATGACTGTCATGTAGCTTTTTGAAAGGCTGCTGAGTAAAAAGGGTGCGATTGCGATGTCTCTGATGATCACGTGCCGAGCTGTGTGACCAAGATGAAAATAAAGACGACTGAAGATCATACCCAGGTACAAGCCGAACTTTTTCACAGAGACTTTCACACGATCTTCATCCCCTCCCGCGTGTTTGATATTCGCAAAACTGCATCCAGATCGTTGCTCGTTGCGGCATCGATCAAAGGCCTCCTGCTTCGGTGAAGTCGGCGGTCTTATCGGCTAGCGTGCGATAACCGATAATGCCTGGGGTGTCGGCATCGCGCAGTCTTCCAAGGTTCTTCAGCATCGTGAAATGAAGTCAGCCTTGAAGATATCCAAGGCGGCGATACGATGCCGACACTGACCGTGTCACCCGTCACTCATCACGTGCCGAACCTGCCCCAACGCGCCCTCGATCTCGGTCTCGGTCCTCCCTTCCCAAAACCCTCCGGTCTCGCCAAGCAACATCCAGGAAATCGCCCCGTCTTTCTAGTCGCAGACAAGACGGGGCATCGCATCGTCATCAAATCCGGCGCCCCGATGGCTGTCGGGCCTGTCGCACCGCAATGCCGAAGGGTTTCGATGGTTTTAGACGTGTATTGCCTGTCTGGGCAATGTTGAGCTCTTGGTCTGACGGTGGTGTCGCATGTCGGGCGGCCGACCCCAAAATTTCACGGGCGTCGGCGGTGTTGGAGTGCCACCGTCGGCCGACGGCCATGAGACGTCGTCCTACTCCTATGTACAGTGCTTCCATCATGTCCCGGGAATTTGACACTGCCAGCTCCGACCGTCTTAGCATCTAGTCACGTCGCCTCATCCTTCCTGCCGCGGCCGGTCTTCCGCCCACGCAATGTCACACCAAAGACCCAAATGATCGCTGAAATGCGTATTTGACCTCCGTTCTGCTACGGCGGCCGACGGCTCTGCGCTGTAAGAGTCCATTTCGCTCGTTTGCAGGACGCGCATGGCTGAAGGGTTGAGGTTGAACAGAGCAACTTTGTCTAACCGGTTTGGTGGGAAAGACTGTTCACCGTACAAGCCCCAAGTATGGCCTGAATCATTCGGATGAAGCTCTGCCCATGCATCCGCAAGACCGTCGTTACTGACAAGGTCGTCATCTTCCGGAAGAACGCAATTGAAGTCGCCGGCGATTATCCCACGACCAGCAGCCCCGAGGTATGAAGCGCAGATGGAGACTTGATGCGGCCTCATCGACGGATTGATTGGCAACGAATCCAGGTGGACGTTGATCAGGCGAACTCGTGTAGGCTCTTTCTCTAACGTTTGCTTGCTCGAAGAGTTCAGGATCAGATCGCAGCAGAGCGCGTCTCGTCCAAAACGACTAGGTAATGCGACCCTCCAGACAGCGCCTAGCTGGATACCATCGGTGACTACCCAGGACTTGGATACCAAGGTGATGCTGATGAATTTCTGGGTTCCAAACGCGGAGGCATTGACGTCGCTTATGTACCAGTTTTGCTGTATCCAGGAATCTTCAAGCAGTGCTGTAAGACATTCTCTTGACACCTCTTGCAGGAAAACAACGTCTGCAGCGCCTGTAGTCTCGATGGCGCGCAGTAGTGCGGACATACGAGACTTTGGTAACGGTGCATCTGCGTTCACGTTCCAGCTCACGAGGCGGAATGAGCCCGCCCATTGGTGCTTGATGCCAGGCTGAGAAAATTTGCCGCTGACTGAGGGCATCCAGTGCCCTCGATCAAAATCATGCCATGTCTGGAAACTGGGCGCTGCTGTGGTTGTTGGCAAGGGTGTCTGCTGCCACCATGATTGGATGTGGTTGCGCATTTGCGACAGCATGGCGAGAGCGAATCTGTGGTGTTCGCGGGAGAGCGTGAGGCGTAGGAGGGTGGTTACGTCCTTGCTCGCGTGGTGGCAGAGTAAGTTGGAGCAGTTGCTTTCGTCGTAGTGGGAAGAGTCGAAAGAGTTGAGAGAGGCAGCAGCCTACAAACCCTGCTCATCAATTATTCGGAAGCTCTTGCAACGTATTGCTCTTGGCTGCTGCGACTTAGCGAGATGCTGTACCAAGGTTGACCCTTTGGCGACCAGGCAACAACTTAGGTACGCTGTGGTCGCAATTCCCCTCGCCGTTCGGAGTCTGAGGATTGCGATATCTCTCATTTGATGAGGAGTACCTTTGCGTATGTGGTTGATGTATCGCTGAGTGGCTCGTCTCGCTCTGTGTCATCGCAGTACTATGGTCCCTCGCCGTCCGTCAATTTTTCCCATAATACCTCACAGAAGACATAGAGGTCAATTTCCCACCTATCGAGTTCAATCCCTTGGGGTTCATTCAAACGTTTGCCGAAGGTTATCTCGTTTCATGGTGTTCAGAGCTATCGCAACTAGACTGCGTGGGCTCTTGTACCTAGACATGACATTGCTCATGTCCCAAATCTAAGAGTCTACCGGCGATGAGCCATCGGCTTTGTGGCTTCCTCTTTCCGCAGTGGTGAGAGGAGCCTGCCACGACCGTGGTGGTTAGCGTCGAGCTAGTACCAAAAGAGTGTTTGTTGGCCACTTTGTTTACTACTCTCACTTCCAGTCGCAATCCACGCAGGCGACTCACCTCAAAATCACGAAGGCGGCGACCAACCTCTACAAGCGCAACATGGCCACCGACGGGAAGGTTTCCGCGATCCTATCCGCGCCCCGCGACGCCAATGAGATGTAAGTAACAAAGACCCGTGGATGTATCTTTACTGACAACGTCAGCACGCGCAACAACCAGCTCAACTCACCTCTTTTGCGTCTTCCCGGAGAGGTCCGCAACCGCATCTACGAGTATGTCTTCTTCGGTTCGGAAATGGTCGTGAGACGTTGGGATGGATTCTCATCCTATCATCCCAAAATCAAGCATAACACCCATATTCGCCTACTCGCGACCTGCCAGCAAGTCCGTCACGAAGCTACATCCATTTTCTGGAACGCAAGCATCATCAATGTTACAGATCTCCATGGCCTACCCCATTTCGAGTCTCACATGGGTCAGCCAAACTGCGCTCGCATTACGTCCCTCGTTATCGACGAAGGTACAGCGTTAGCGTTGATTGAGGCGGGACCTGACCTAGCAGAATGCGACTTAGAAAGCTTTCCGATGCTAAGGAAGCTATATGTGCAGTTTGACTGCTACAGTTTTGCGGATGATGGAAAGGCCTATCTACTAGACTCTGTCTCCGCCATGAATATCGAAGTTGAGTACAGAAAGCGAGAAGATGACGTTCGCAAAGCTAGGCGGGCTACCAAGCAAGGATGAACACATCAGCCTTGTGATTCGGTATGGATTAATGCGTTCTGGCTTATGAAGCCCGGAATACGCGGTTGAACTCCGTCGGAGACTAGCGATACTTGGATGCATCAGTTCACATACAAACAAGAAGCAAACGAAGATGAGTATGCGCGCATGTAGGTGATCGCGAGACACAATCTACGATTATGATCTCAAAGCTTTCCACCTATCGTGAAGTGAACAGGCACAGCACCCGTGGGCGGTTGGGCTTGCACTATCGCATCTTGAGAATTACTCAATACCTTGGAATTTAGGAAATCCTAGCTTTTGTACTAACGAAGACTGTAGCGCATCTGTTCGGTTTCTTCCGTCCATGAGGTGGACCTCCATCGCAGCAACACTTCGCCCCGAACCCACGATCTGACCCAGCGCCGAAAATACGGACCTTCTCCTCGGTTCACTTGCTCTTCAACCTCTCGATTCGACCTGGAAAGTCAGGTTCCCGTCTCGAGACACGACTAGCGATCACTAGCCACCATCTAGACCCGGCATCCTGATCGCCGGCGCGGGAGATCGCTCCGCTAGTTTTTCGGTACCATCACCATGGCGTCGCTGTATGGATACAAAACGTGTCAGATTACTTACATAGCACGCATAGCTCTCCTTTCTAGCAGGATTTTCGTTGTCTTGGTCGCAGCGGCTGCATGTTTCCTCCCGCTACACGTGGGCACGGTGCGAAGATGACGCACCAGACCCTGCAGCGAGTCGAGTTCGCGGCTGTCACAACCGTTTCCGGGCAGGGAAATGTGAGGATGGTAACGGCGCGAAAGAGGAACGGGTGCATCAGCGTGAGTCGAAGGCCTTGGTGGTTATTTGTTATGATCCACTTCAACTGGGTATGAGCTGGTGCGGTCAATGTCGGCGGAGTCGTATAAAGTAATAGCAGGTTCCTCGAGATGCAGGCACATATCTTGTCTGGGGCTTTGCTGATCATATTCGTCTTGAACCCACAATGGCTACGCCCGTGAACGATGTCGATCCTTCTGCGAGGCTGATTGCACCGGACGGTCTGCCGCTTGCCATCATCGTCATCTCGTCCATCTTCTTCGCCCTCTCCATTGTTACCGTAGCGTTGCGAACTTATATTCGAATCAAGAAAAATATCTTCGGCTTGGAAGATGCGTTCATGGTTGTTGGCACGGTACGTTGTCACTACCAGTATATGACCAGTGCTATACTAACGTAACCTCAAAGATCGCGTACATTCCTGTTACTGGGCTAGCCATCTATGGCTGCCTCGCCGGCCTCGGTAGAATGAACGAAGACCTGAATGCATGGCAGCAATCGGAAGCCATCAAGTACTACCTCATTTGGATCTTGGTGTACGTTGTTGCACTCGCCACTGTCAAGTCCTCCGTGTGCATCACCATCAGGCGAATTGCATCAATCAAGAAGCCTATGAGAATCACCGTTTGGGTTCTCCTCGCTGTCACATGGGCGTCTTTTCTGGTTACCTTCGTTGGAACGCTGGCTTACTGCCAGCCGGTGCGCGCTTTGTGTGAGTATATCTGGCTTGCAACGTACAGGTTAGACAAGACCGACTAACACCTACAGGGACTCCAACATTGATCATGAGTGGCGACGGAGAATGCGCTTCTGCGGAGACATTCCTCATCATTGCGCACACTGCGACCGTATCAACCATCTTGACCGACATGGCACTGGTCGTCGTTCCGGCTATCATCCTGTGGAACACGCAGATGAAGAGACAATCGAAGCTCCAAGCGTTCGGGCTGCTGTCCTTCGCCTCACTGTAAGTCCTCAGTCACCAAAGCAGCACGAACAGGCACTAACAACACCAGCGCCTCAATCATCACCATGATACGCATCCCCTTCGTCAACAAATTCGAGTCCCAGACCAACCTCCCTTTCTGGGTCGCCCACATCGTCCTCTGCTCCAACGTCGAAACAGGCATCGGCTGCTTCGCCTCCTCTCTCCCAGCCCTGCGCCACTACTTCCAAAACGAACGCGACAACAGCACCGATCCGAACAGCAAACATCGCGTTGCTACAACAATCACTGCAGGTGGTCGCTCCCGCCGTCAAAGGGGAGGAGACAGCTATCACGGCCCCTCGGATCATGGCTTCAGCTTGTCGGCTGTGCATCATGGGCGCGACCAGGATGCTTGGGAGAGGATACACGATGGCGCGTCGGATAAGAGCACGGCGCCGATGAACGATAAGAGGATTTATCATGATAGGACGTATACTGTTGATGTTGAGTCGGCTTGATGAGAACTACTTTTAGGTCTTGAGGGTATAGTCAGCCCTTAGATGCACCGCTTTAATATCTAGAATGAACCTGGTGGATATCTCTTCTGCGTTTCCACGCTCAGTCACCCCCATGCATTGCCTTTGCCTTTGACGTCACGGTAAACAAGTACAGCGTCTTTGCCAAAGGTCTCCTTCACCGCTTTGATGCAAGCCTCCTCTGTGAGGCCCTTAAGCTGCCCATGTGCCCAGATAACCTTCTGTACTCTAGAAAACATTTCCCCGCGAGGACTACCTTCGCCTTGTTCAAGACTCCAAGAAACACCACAACCGGGACCGACAACCTCTATCTGATCGCGCATACTCTGGCTTGTATCTTCCAGGAGAGCATGTATACTTCCGTACATCAGGTGGAAAATTGTGTTCTGCCAGAAGTAAGGAAGGGCTTCGTAGCGGCATTGAGTGCAGCTATGCGCTAAGCTAATCGGGTAAGGCGTGCTGTAGCTTCGGAAGCCACAGCGAATCTGAGCATGATACCTTGGTAGGTATACGTGGTTGTCGTCAAGTGCGTATAGATAGATCTTGTTCCGAAGCTCGGCCGGGAGGCGCAGGAGAGCTGAGTTGCGCTGGTTCGCAGCGGTGCCTTTGCAATGTCAGTTTGGAGTCGACGCTTCACTGTCGTTGTTTCTTACATGCTGTTGAGATCCATTCTCACTCGACAGAATTGAGCTTGCGCATTGATGGACTCAGTCGGAGTATGTTTCTTTTTGTGACTGGAGAGGGAAAGAGAAAGAGATTGTCAAGTGTGACCGGGTGGTTGTTATGGTACCTAGGTACAAGGTCGCGCTAGTGCACGTGGCTATTTCGCTTGCCCTCCGCATTCACTCCGCCATTTCAGGTCGTCCACAAGGGGTCTGGAACACTCATACCTACGTATCCAGGACGTGAAGGCGACGTGTACTTAGACACCCCGTAGAGACTACTCTGTCCGTCCGAATGTGACCTCCACGTCGCGACCCATCAACAGCCCGATACCTTTCACAATAAACCTGTCCCAGTTCATACAAGTCTTTTCATCAACATGCCAGTATCTCAGTCCCGGTAGATAGCTTGCATATCTCCGATAGAGGGTGTTATTCGGGCCACTCCACAACATCGATTTTGTTGGCATAGCCCTTGTGCGAATTGACTGTATCGTTGCGAGTAGTTCTGGCTGCGTACTGGCGATCATGAGATCTATCTCCGCGAAGTTCTCGAATGAAAGGGTGAGGTGAGAGTAGTAGATTGGCTTGGACTCATGCTCGATCTGTTTGCATGTCTTGAGAAGGGCGTTTTCGGTATGTTTCTCCCCGAAAAACGCGTATCCGTATATGCGATTTCGGATCTCGCTTGGAAGTCGGAGGAGAGGGGACCTCAACTGGTTGGCGGCAGTGCTGGCATATCTATCAGTGACGCCGCTACAAAAGTCACAGGCTCGTAATCGTAAGGTATTACTTACATGGTATCGCGCTCCATTGTCCTTGATGGCTGAGTATAGTGAATGAGAGTACTGTGAGCAATGTGGCAGGGGGCTTGGTGGTGAGTAGGAACAGAAAGGTCCCCAACACGCTAGAGCGGACAAGGCACCACATACGCGCTTTGACCAACTGACCAGGTGAAGGTGAGTGACAGCGCGATCAGATAGCGTTTGGTCATTGGTATACAATACAACTTGTCGTATACCTTCGCGCATCACTCAAATGATTCAATCTTACACTTCAATCACCCTCGTATCCATCTCAGTGTGTCGACCCCTGCCACCAAACAACTTCCAGCTCCACGTTATCAAATGGCTCTTGTAAAGCCAGCAACCTCTCCTTCGAATCTTCCTCGTGGTAACGCCGGGGCGTAATCGACACCTTCCTAAGCCCCTTGAACGAATGAAATATACCATTGTGCTGCGGCCCCAAATCCGCAAGTCCGAAAGATCTGTTGTTCATCAACACCAACGTCCAAGCCGTTCTCCAAGGGATGATGATATGCACTATGGCTTCATGACCAGAGAGAGTGGCGAGCCTTTTCAGATCCGCAACTTCGTCTACTGATATTCTGGATTTGGAAAAGAGGAAAGGTGTGGCTTCGGCCCGGATTTGGCGACAAATCCCAAGGACATGGATACACTGACCGATGGTGGGTTGATGTGGATGGATGCTTAGTAGATGTCGCCGGACGACTACTATGTCGTTGACACCGAAGATATGCGCGTACACGGCGTTTCGTAGCTCCCCAGGTAGACGTAAAAATGGTGAGCGCTGTTGGTTCGTCGTTATATTCTCCATAATATGATGTCCGCGTCTGTAACTTTGAGCGATTGTAGTTCAAAGCAAATGAGGTCAGAACGGGCTGGAATAGACGCAGTAGTAGTAGTATTCCAAAGCAACTGGAGTAGGTGGTTGTATATCTTGTGGGTAGAGAGAGCTACTTGAAACTGAGAACATAGTACATATACTTTCCCCAAGTGATGGGTACCCATGGAATGAGCTCAAGAGTGAGCGAGCAGTGTCGGACTTTGCTACCATTCCATCAAGATATCTTCAAAGTATTTTCTACTTCACCGTATGTAGCCATTCCATCAAGATTTCTTCAAGGAATTCTCCACTTCACCATGTGTAGAACTGCACCGCGACGATTTTAGAAGGTAAAAGAATGTCATGTTAATTAATAAAGAGATACCAGAGCCGTCACGTCGGCTAGAGAATAGTCCAAGAAGTCAAGTGACAAAGGAGAGAGCAAGCTGTGCCCACATAGTCCGTCCCACCCGTGGGACTCAAAACCCGATGACTTGCATCGACCCCAAAACTGCTGTGCCTGCCAACAAAGAGAAAGACAATTCGTTCATTACGTCGTCCTGCTTCGATATGTTATATCTGCTCCCGCCGTACAAAGTTGATGAGTGCATAAGCTCCACTCGCTACCGCTGCACCAAGCATTGGTCCTAGCCAGTATATCCAGTGGTAGCTAGTAAAACCAACGACGACCGCAGGACCGAAACTTCTTGCTGGGTTCAAACTGCCACCGGTGAAGTAGACACTGCATATCTCGGCGATGAATAGCGACATTCCGATGTACATTGGTTTCGCTGATCCAGCTTCCAGCATGAGGATGCTCAGAACCAGTTGCGCGGTGACGAAAGCTTCTAGGAATAGACCTCTTGTGACGGAGATGGATGCGTCAAGCTTGGTGTCGATGGTGAGCTCGCCAGGCAGTAGACCGGAGACGAAGCCTGCTGCGGCTATCGCGGCGATCATTTGCGCTATGATGGTTTGGAGTGCGCGGTGCCAGTGGATCTTTCGTGTGAGCCATAAGGCGGCAGTAACCTGTCAAGAGCCGCGTTAGCGTCTGTTACACTGCATGTATATTTAGGCTGTATATGTTCCCGATGTTGCGTATGGTGTTACCCAAGTGCTGGGGTCATACGAACACAGACTGCATGGCTAAACTTACTGCTGGGTTGAATTTACCGCCACTGATGTCGGCGAAGATGGCGACGTTGATGGCGAGAGAGATACCGAAGGCGAAGGCGATGTACAAGAGCTTTCCCACATCCGGTATGGGGTTTGAGCTTGCGGTCAAGTCGTTGGTGCCGGCAGCATTGAGTGCGATTTGAGTACCAGTGAAAGCCAAAGAAAGGAACATGAAGGTGCCAATAAGCTCTCCCAAGAAGGCTGTGACCTCGGTCCGTAGGAAGTGATGCTTTCTTCGGTCTTCCGAGGGAGGTGCTGTGGAAGGCTCATGGAAAGGCAGACCGGAGTCCTTCTCTTTGTCGTGGTCGAACATGGCGTAAGGGTGACTAACAGCAGTGATAGAAGAGAAGGGCCTCAAAGGAATGGGAGGTGAAAGCACAATGGCAAGAGATGATCTCTGTTTGTAAGAAACGACGTGCTTTTCGAAAGCCATTATATCTGATCACTGAAATGGGAGGAGTAAGGTGGGCACTCCCGATTTTCATATTCGCCTGTGCGACCCGTGCTCCCGTGCCCACCTGAGAGAGATCATGGTTCCGTCCTCCTGGGCTGAACGTTGTCTGCTTGGATCAGCACGAGCCTGTTGTTGGAGTTGGGATCCATGCACCGCGCCAGGCCAGGAAGCGCTGATGCATTAGCGGGATGTGCGTTCCGACTGGTGTGCCGGTTGTAGCGAGATTGAAGAGTCAAAGCACGATGGAGCTAGAACCGAGAAACATCACGAGGGTCGTCTGACTACGCGCCACAGCAACTCAAAAGTGATGAAGGTTGTCTTCGTCGTCAGGATGAATCACCTCTTCCGGGCGCTACTGGACTCGACGTGGTGCAGCAGTAGGCAATGCGTCGTGCATTGGGAGCCATCCATGACACAGGAATGCCATCTCACCACGCGTCAATAGCCTCACTGTCGGTTTGAGAAGAATGAATGCGATTCCTGCGAAGATGGTGTGCATTGAAGTTCGAGCGTTGCCAAGCGTGGAGCCAGTAGTCAGGCACGGCCAATGTTTTGACAGGTCGTTCGAAACGTTGGTCGCTCCATAGTACTATCCAGACGCGTGCTTCGCCCCCTAGTGGCGGCTTCAGGAGAAGATGTTAATCAATGTCAAAGCGATAGTTGCGCAAAGATGCTTGTCGAAATTCCAGTGTTGGGTGCACAAGCGTGGAGGTGGATGCTGCAGTGCGCAGGTATGACGGAGGATTCGCCGCGAAACGCGAAGCTTCACTCCGCGGAGGTCGTATACAGGTTGCTCCTGTGGACGCGCTTGAAGGCGACGCGTGGCAAGTGATGCCAGAATCCGGCAAGAGATTGCAACACTGCACCTCCCTCCATGAAGGTGTAGAGCTCTTGATGCGCTGCTATCGCGTCGATCGCCTGCGCAAGGTCAGTTGTTGGAATCGCAAAACTTTGTACTACTGACCTATTTCCACATGTGTAATCCAGTTGCGTTGGTGTGCGACGTGCCTCAGGCCAATCCTGGTCTTACGAAAGTTTGGTTCCGGCGCACAGGACTGGCGTTGTACGCTTAGGCTGATCACCCGCCCACAGCCAAACGTAAAATGACATTCCCTGGGTGAACAGTACCTCCTTTACAGTACAGCGACTATCAACTAGTGTATAGACAAGCTGACGTTTATTGGGATTTACCTCACGTAATTTAGATAAACCGCCGGCATTCAATAGTGAGAAAGCTCTTTCATATTGTGCGTTTGCGCTACCAGAGGTCGTCTGAGCGCGTGCAGGAAGTCTGTAGATTTTGAGTTGGCCAGTTGCCGATGCAAATATTCCGATAGTAGGAGGGTCCCTACGATCAGTGTCGTGTTTGAAGAGAAGACTGCGCGACCTTGAGCATACTGCGCATGCTTGCTAGTGGTACCGTTATCCGCGATGATTCAGACAAAGTGTGCGCTTGTGGCGAGACGTTGACACCTCCGCCACAATGCGCATTCGATGGCCTGACGCAGAACATGCGAAGCGCTGATGGCTTTCCTAGTATCGCCCTGCCTTTGATGAGTAGTTTCAGAGTCTCTGTAACAGCTATGGTGTGCTCGGGCCGAAGTTTTAGCTCTAGCGCGCCGTTTCACTCGAAGATCGCCGAAACAGACACACGAATGACACTTTCGAGAAAGCCATATATGGTCGAGGCGATGCGATGCGATGTCTTCGTAGACTACTTAGGGCGACCAGCCTTTCCATCTTGTCGCCGGTCGACCTCGGGAGGTTGCTATGGGCGTGCCGATGTTGATGCGAATCGCGACGTACGAGTGAACAACGCCCAGATATCAGACGGCGGCCTGGGAGAAGCGCGAACAGTATATGATGACCAGGCTTCGCTTTCACACGGCTGCTTACTCCGGACTGACTGGTCTTGATCGCTCGTGAGGGGGCATGTTACTTCAGACGAGCGCAGCGGGATCACCGGAACCTTCTGAAAGTTCGCATGGGCGAGTAGGCATGAGTTCCCGACCTCGCAATGGTCTGCAGAGCAAAGAGCAGGGCAGTAGAGTGACTCCCCAGATTTGTTGACGGGTTGCTGGGTGGGAAGGTAAGGAGATGAGGAACTTCCGAACCCTGCGCGAGCTACCGAACCTTGAGCCAGGGGCAAATTTCCACGATCGTTAGCGAGCCGCCGCCGGATATCGATTTGGGTACGTGGAGATAACGCCAAGAGCTAGAGTTGTCGGATACGAAATAGTACCATTGCTTCTGTTGAAGCTAAAGCAGACTTCATGATTGAGTGTCAATTACCTAGGTAGCTGCACCTTCACGGAGTTGCACCCTAAATGAATGCATGTCGCCCATACTAGTGGAGCAAATGCAGTTGCTAGACGATGTTTGGGGAAAGGCCTCATTCGCAAGGGACGACTGGTTGTCTTTCGCTGTCGACTGAGAAGTCTTTGTTCTTTGCGGGTATCGATTTGATGTTCGGCTTCGACGAGAATTGCTGCCATGTGCCAAGACGACGCTAGTGCCTCCCGAGGTCCCGCGCCAGGGGCATTGCGGGTCTCGCTCGCACGCGACCTTCTGTCTTCACATCCCCCACGAGACTGCTGCGCGCACGGCACCCCACGTGCATGTTCTGGACTGCCAGACTCTCCAAGATGCAGGGCTAGATCGAAAACTCAAGGGCGCCCCTCAACGTTGGCAGCAGAAGTGGTAGGTTTCTCGATGTGTGGCTTGAGAACCACCAAAATTACGCGAGGTTGGGACTGAACGAGTCAAGTGGCTCGTCAGGACTTACCTTCTTGTGGTACTCAAGCAGCCTATTTCGATATGTGGCACGATTTTGCTCGATTCACTCAGCTACGCCTCGAGAAAGCCATCATGTCTGTATGCTTCAGCTGCGGCGACTCCGTCCTGCATGGCGTAAATTCGTTTGGATCGTAGTCAGGACGAACTTTTGCAAGGCCTCATCATGAATATATAAACATCGACAAAGGCACAGGAAGTATAGTCAGCAGCAACAGCAGCCTCTTCACTCATTCACTCACCCGCTCAGTCACTCTTTACGCTCGAGCAACTCACTGTCTTTAATAATGAGGTATTCATACGTTTTCTCTGCTGTTGCGGCCTTCGCCGTGGTCGGAGCTCAAGACATCGACTTCGCTGGAGTTGATGCTACGCCTGGTATGATCTCTTCCGATGAAAGACTGGTATCGTGCTAACTAGCGATAGACCCAGTTATCAACATCATTCCCGGCTTGAAGGAACAAGCAGTTCCTTTCGAAGTGACTGAGGCTATTGCGGATGTCGTCTCCGAGGTCGTCGCTGATCCTCTCGATGTCAAGCCTGTGTCTGAGCCTTCGGCCGTACCGGACGTCAAGAAGCATCTGAGACGTGGGGCCTGCGACCCTGAGCCCAGCAACCCCAACACTTATGGCTTCGACTTGTCGTCTGCTAGCAAGTTCCGCGCCGATACCAAGATTGCATCTGTAGCCAAGGGTGCTTCCACACCCTCTGGATACTTCAACACCTTCACAAACTTGCAGGGTGCCAGCAGTGCCTACGGATACCTTGGATACAAAGTAGTCGAGACCTACGACCCCTCTCACTGCGCATCTGAGTGTGACTCCAAGGATGGGTGTCTCGGTTTCAACATCTATGTCGAGCGCGACCCTTCGGCAAACCCAGGACCTGAATGCCGAGACCCCGAAGCTGTTGCCAACATCAAGTGTTCTTTCTGGGGCGGACCAGTCTACACCGACACTGCCAACAACAACGGACAATGGCGAGAACAGTTTGAAGTCGCCATCGCTGGAAGCAACGGCTACTCGTCTCTCACGACACAGTCTGCTGAGGGCTACAAGCAGGTCGAGCTCAAGAACAGTGCGATCAACTCTCCCCTCGACTGCAACAAGCAAGGCTCTTACATGGGCTACAAGCTCTTTGTTCAGCCCGCATTCGATGCCAAGCTCTGTGCAGCTGCCTGCAAGGAGCAGAACAAATGGGCGACTGAACACCCACCTGCCGATGGCAAGCCGCAGTTGTGCCGCTACTTCAACACCTACATTCTGCTCAAGAATGGTGTTTCGCAGGGTCAATACTGCTCCATGTACACTCAGGAGTGGGATGCTTCCTTTGCTACGAATGATGGACAATACCGCGGCGATGATCACTACACCATCCAGTACAGCTTTGGTTTCACTGATGAGAGTGATGATGGAGTACCTGTCTGCCCCAGCGACATCTCTTACCTCAAGTCAAGCGGTGACGAGTTTTGCAGCAGCTACATCGGCTACGCCCAGCCAACTACAACCGCAATCACGACCGCAGTCATCACACCGGCTCCCCAGACGGCTACAATTACAAGAACAGTTACGAGCACCTCCACTTCTGGAGTCGCCATCGTTACTGCCGCCAAGTTCAACGGAAGACATGCCAGACGTGCTGATAACGGCACCGAGGTGACCAATGACGTCGTTGTTGACCCTTACGAGATCGCCATCGTGGACGTTAAGACTCTCTCGCACGAGGATGACGCAAGCATCCCAAAGCTCAACGACACCATGGCAGCAGAGCTCAACAGGGGAGTTGAGAGGCGTGGCCTCGCAATACCAGCGTCCATCGCAGCCTGGCCCAGCAGCAAGATCTCCGCGGCTTGCTCTCAGGTCGCCACCGGCACTTCCACTACGACTCAAACCATCACCACAACTGCCGCGATCCCCTTGGCGACTGAGACCAAGAACTTCCAAACGGTCGTCGTCGTCCAAAGCACTTGCACCATTCCCGTACCCAGGCCAACAGCTCCTTCGTACACTAAGATCGTAGGTGGTGACCCATCAGAAGGTGTGCCCATGGTACCCGGACCTTCCGACGGGCGCTACTGGCAACAGCAACTCACCCTCAACCTGCCTTTCCCTGTCAAGGTCTTCGAAATATCAACCACCCAAATTGCCATTAGCGTCAGGGGTGTCATCAGCGTAGGTTCTTACCAGTTCAATGCTTTCGCCGACGAGCTCTACGTCTACGGTCCGGGTTGGAATCAAGGTCTCTTCTACCGTGTCGACGGTGACATGGGCTCTCGCAAGATCCATTTCTCGTGGTTCACCGGCTCTTACTACTGGGGCCATGAGCGCTTCCATATCACTGCCAGCTTCGACGAGGCTAAGCCCGGTATTCTCACCAGCAAGATCTACGATACTTGGGGCCAGGTTACCCCCAGGCGTACCATTTCCGTCGCTGGACCCGACAAGAACGTCGTTTTTGCCCAGCCGGGATCGACCAACGTCCATGAAGGCCAGGAGATTACTTTCGATACTACTGGCGCTGGTAGTGTCTCGGCCAAGGACTTCGATCGCGTCGACTGCTGCAAGAAGACTGGATGGGAGTGGCATGTGTGCTCTGAGGTCTAATCTAAGGCATAGACATACCTCCGTCATTACAGCTCCCTCGAGTTTCATCTTCCCCTCTCCACATCTTATCACACACTGAAACACAGTACCTCATACATAACCTAGTAATTTAATGTAATGTAATCACATTTCGAGCTATTCTGCGCTTATCTCCACCGTGACCCTCCAACCTGCGTCGTCCGTGCGAAAGCCACCTCACACTATCCTTAACATTTCGGTCTCCTTCAGCTCTCCCTCTCCATTCATAACTCCATGCAGATACGAATCACCGACGAGAGCGTACCCTTCACCACGTCTTCTTAACACATACGGTATTCTGCACCCTGCAAAGAAGCCAACACTATCCCCCACCCTTGCCGCGACAGGTATTAACCCCATCAATCCCATTTTTGTAACACTAAACTGCCTCCCTTGCATACTCGTGATATGCATATTCTCAAATTCCTTTGCACCGGCTTGTATGCGATCGCAGTGACGACGCCACATCGACATCCAAGTGGCGTTGCACAAAATACCAAGGAGAGGAGCAGCGAGCGGGATAGCGTATCGCAAGAACTTGTTCTTCCTCCGGAAGCAGTATGCCAATGCTGGAGAGAACGCTGTAGCGACGCCCAATACCCAGCCCGCCAATTTACGTTGGTTCTTGAGTGTAAAATTTCGGAGCATAAGATGGGCGATAAATGGTTGAATGCCGTAATCCTGATCATCAGGGGGTTCAGATCCGTTTGGATATGTGCGATTGCAGCATAGGGTGCGCCAGAACGCATCGTAATGGGAATCGCCGGTAGGTTGGTAGATGCCGTCATCATCAAGGATGTCTAGTCGTTGCGTTTTTAGTAGTGCCTTCACACGCACAACCCAGGCGGTATAAGCAGCTATGTTTTGTAGGTCGTCGGCGCCGGCTTGCCGTGTCTCGACTTCGCGCAACAACGTCGGGAACGGAGCCGTGTGGGTGATCGTGTCGAAAACAGCACCGCGAATACGGAGAAACTATTGGATAGGTCAGTCAGGGAGAGACTTGCATCTTAAGTGAATCTCACCTTCTTCCCGCATTCCTCCGACAACTGAAGCTCTGGCTTTCGTTCAATGTACGGCTCTCTCGAGGGATAAAACGTCATCATAGACGTGTACGTGGACTGGAAGTTCTGTGGCCTGAAAACATCAACCACCCAGCTTGGCTCTGCGATTTCGTCGTCTTCTTCTCGTGTGATTAAAGACCATACATCCAAAACACTACCAATGGTGGGCTCGATCCTGCCTTCTAGGAGCATGAGATTCAAGTCTCTCATCACGTCCCCGTAACTTTTGGAGTAGTCCACAAAGCTCTCGTCGATGTCGCTTGTGAGACTCACTAGCGCAAAAACCTTGTCTCGCCGATCCGCCGCATCAAACCAGCGAGTTTTCATGAGAAGGTACAGGGTACCACTCTCTGCATTCTCGCGTGCGTTTTTCATCCAGAACAAAACACTTGCGCATGACAGCCTAAAACTGGCTGCCCGTCGCTCATCTTTATCTTTGATTGGCTTCATAGAATTTTGGGTTCTATACACATAATTTGTCATGTGCGACCATTGCGCGATTGCTTCGAGGACCGGGAAATCTTCATCCGCCGTAGTGGAACCACACCAGATTGACACATGGCGGGCGAGCAAAAGCTCCTGAACACTGCGGAGACGTCAGTAAGACTTGAGACCATACGCAGGCTCGAAAAAGCTTATGTAATACATACATCCATATACGGCTAAACCACGGTCGTAGAAGGAACTCAGCCAATGCGTCGAAACATTTCTGTGCCACTAAATATGCATCCCTGTCAAGATTATCGTACTCATCTAGATCATCGTCTTCAGGGTATTTATGGATCACTTTCAGGAACTCCAGCGCCTGCTCATCGGTCGCTTGCGCTTCGCCCAACCACACGATCACACACCCCGCTTCGGTGTAGATCTTGTCCATCATGCGGACCTGAGACGTCCGTTCTGAGGTGTTGAATTGGTTGATACATATTGCATCAACCCAGAGATGTGCTTGGGCTCCTCTGCGGCGGTACTCGCGCAAGGCGGAATGGAGGTTTGGTGTTACTTGGAGAGGATGGGAGTTGCATGTTATCTGAACGGGATTTTGATTAGGGCCCCAGCAGTATGATAGAGCGAGATAAGGGGTTGGATTCGTGTCCAGACATGTTTCCGATAATTTGCATCGTAGCGGGGCCGATGGTTCGTCCAATTCGACAGTGAGCAGGCGGATCGTACGTCCTGTCAGTTCATGGGGGTAGATTGCTGAGTCGACCATGGCCAGGTATTGGTTTGTGTCGCCAAGGGAAAATACCTATTCGGTAGTACAAGAAATGGCATCAAGTGCGAGGTTGATGGGCCGAGGTTGAACGGATGACATGCCTGTCTCTGCCCCTATCGCTCAGCCCTGCAGGCCGGGTGGCCTAATACTAGGTCGCTTCGTAAGCGGAAGGCGTCGTGAGCCGAAACACTCATAACAAGATGCATGCTGAGGATCATTTCGACAAGAGATTCAACAATCATTGCGGGGAAGAGCATCGGTCGTTTCGTGAGAGAGAGGTGGAGAGCGATGGGATCGGGCTACCGCCGGATGGCGAAGAGCGAGAAATCACCCGCGCTAGTCCCAATACACGCTAGCATGATCTAATCAAGAAGCTGACACCTAAAACCCTCCCTCAATTTATCAACAATGCTCCTCCAAAAGATATCATGACCTGCTACATTGTATAAACGAAATTAAGCCATCGTATCAAGTTTCACACAAAACCCCCAAAACGCGTAAACTATCCGCACTTTGTAGGACAAATCCATTTACACCCGGCTCCATGGTATCACCCGCCACAAAGCTTGCGAAGCTTCATATACCTGCACCATCACAGTAGCTCTCGTACGAATCGATGCATACTGCCGAGGCGGCTACAGGAATTGGTACCTCGATACGTACCTATGAGCCTCGAGACAATCCTACTTGGGTACATAGAAGGGTATACGCACCGAATGCTAGTGGTCGTGTATGGTATCACCGTTTCGTGATTGGAATTATGTATCACGCAAACTCAGGGGTTCTGTGCAGTGTAGTGACGACAGGTATAGAGTACATAATGGCGGGACTGAGCTGTACATATAGGTTCTTCTTTCTTCTTGCTTACCTACAAATATACCGATCCCAAGAAATCACAGCCAGACCCGTAATAACACAAAGCCAAGACCTAAAAGACCACTCGACATCATGCGTTTCTCAACCCTCATCCTCCCCGCCCTCGCCGGCTTCGCGCTTGCAGCGGAATCGTAAGTAACTCGCTGAACACCACACAACACTGCCCATCCTCCTACCTCACAGTCTTCGACACACTGAAACACTACTGACAACTACCCCCAGCAACCCCGTCGCCTCCGCAACGTCCGCCGCCGCATCCATCGCCTCTTCCATGGCATCATCCATGTCAGCGTCAGCATCATCCGAGTCCACCAAGACCGAGGCGAAGACAACCGGCACAGAGACGCAGGCAACATCCACTGCTACAGGCGGAGCTGTTGCTATCGGCGCTGGAGAAGCTGGAGGTGTTGTGGTTGCTGCTTTGGGGATTGTTGCTTTGATGCTGTAGGTTGTTTGAACGCGCACAACGGGAGAGTGGGGATGAAGAGGGGTGGCGGATGAAGTCAAAGGCACGAGTGTACAACAGAAGAAGGATGAGAGATATGGGAGAGAAGTTTGGATTAAACAGTCATTGATTCATAACTGATGTCTAAGCATCATGTGCAAATATCTTACAAAACCATTCCTGTGCCGTGCTTATACCATCCATGTCTTCATGCCTTGCGATCATGCCCGTGCCTGCCATTACTCCTCCTCACTCATACCCTCTCTTCCACTTATAAGATCGCAATCCTCCTAACCTGCATCACCTGCGCCCTAGGCACAGTCACCTTAAGCGCCCCATCCTTGAAGCTAGCGCTCACATTGGCGACATCGATGCGTTCTGGGAACCTGAAAGTGCGCTCGAAAGATCCGTGCACACGTTCTTGTTGTTGAGGCTGCTGAACCGGTACCTCGGGTTGTGGCTGAGTTACCACAGCGGTCTCGGTATTCTTGGGCTCTTCGACTGCCTTCTCCTTGCCCTTGGGCTCGCGAGGCTCGGTGGGAGACGCAGGTCGAGAAGATGGGAAGTCAGCGGCGAGGTCTTCGAAGTCGTCTTCGACGGTGGGTTGGTATGACTTATGCGATGAAGTGTCGCTGTCGGGTGTAGCGGCGCGAGTAGTAGGTGCCTCGGTCTCAGTGGTGGATTCAACTTCTGGGTCCGACTGCGTAGCGGTGGGTTGCTCGTCACTGGGGGCCGGTGTGGGCTGGGCTTCGATCTGAGGTAGCTGTGGCTGAGATTGCGACTTCTCGGATTGCCACTGGGTGTTACCAGCAATCTTCAGCGTATGCTCATCGATAACCTCAATGTTGATGTTGTCCTGTTCGAAGCCCTGGATGTCTCCATCCACCTGCCATCCCTGCTCGATCTGGTTGACTTGGAAGTCGGCTCGAAGTGCGCGCTTGCGCTGCAGCTGTCGCTGGCGGTAAGCTTCGCGTAGTGCCTCTCGGTGGGCCTCGATCTGTGCCTTGCGCTGAGCCTCGCGTTGTGCCTCGCGGTCGATCTCGCTCAGGAGCTCATCGACCTGGCTGAAGAAGTTGTTGTAGGGCGAGTATTGTGGGCGGCGAGGCTGAGGACGAGAGACGCGATAGCCGTGGGCGGGTCGTGATACCGGGGCACAGAAGCCGAAGGGGTTGCACTGCTGTGCCTCGTAGGCGGGTGCCATTCGTGGAGTGAGGATGAACGCCATTGCTGGGGTACTTTGTTCGAGGTGCGAAGCTTGTTGGTCGATGGGGAGAATAGAGTAGTAGAGTAGTGAAGCTCAAGAGTAGCTGTAGATCGTAGATCTGTAGATGTGTTTGTCTTTCGAATTGATGATGGGCTCTTGGAGAGCAGGAAGACATGGATTTATAGTCATTATGGAGGCGTCGCAGGCAGCAGTCGATTGCGTGCGCGGTGATGAGCAATGCAGATCCCGTAAGACAAGGACGATACTGGAAGAGTGTAGACGATGCGCGACGATTGGTGATGCTTCGAGGTTTGTCAGGAAGACGCGTGAAGCTTCGCGATGTTTCTCGAAGCTTCTACGTCATCCAGCGGCTGAGATGGCTCGTGCCCCGCTTATGTAACCACGCCTGCCCTCACCAGCCTTGCACGTGCTTCTACGACGAGAACACCGATACGATAAGCGAACGACCCTGCAGATGTGAACGTTTATCGCAGAGTAGCAGCAAGATCGAGTTAAGTCAGGAGCCTGTAAAGAAGGGTTTGGCGATGTCCCTCATCATGACGGGGCGAGTAGCTCACATTATCAGTCAACTCGGGGCCTACATCGTTCCAGGTTTTACGATTGGTCAATGTCGTTGTTTCTCAATACTTCAATTGTGATTTATCTTAGTTTGTATCTAAAGCAAATGCTTCCAAACTCTCCATCCGCTCATCTAAGCCTTATACCTAGCCGGCATAGCAGCCTTAAGCAGCTTCGGGAAGTTCGGTGTACCGAGACCAGAAACAGGGTCCCATCCCGCAGTAGCGTTCCAGCTAGCATACGGAATGACCGGGCTACCGTTGGGCTTGCCGTTGAAGCGGGCATGACCATCGCATCCTGTGCTACCACCGAGAACAATGTCGTTAAGCGCATCGGGGTTGGAGTACAGCAGGGGGTTCAAGAAACCAAGAGCGGGCTTCTTGGCGCGAAGGCGAGCGTCGTTGAGGAGAGCGACGATGCCACCGAATGCCGGGGCCGAGCAGGAGGTTCCTTGGTAGCCCTTGAGAGAACCTTTGTCGTAGACGCGGTAGCCAAAGCCCTGAGCGCTGACGTCGGGGAATCCACGTCCGTGGCGGTTGAAGTAGGGCTTGTTCTTCTGGCCGAGCTGGTGGAAGTACGCCTTTACGGCATCGTCCTGGTACGAGGGACGCTTCCAGTAGTCAGAGAAACCGCCGGAGGAGAAGAAAGTAGCAGTCTCGTTAAGGTAGCGAGTAGAGCCGACGGAGGTGACGAAGGGACACGCTGCAGGGTACTACGTAGAGGTACGAAGTCAGTATATGTATCACATGCATTTCGTACATTCTGAACTTACCTGGGGCTGGAACTTGGTCGTGTTCTTGCCGTCGTTGGAAAGGCAGGCAGAGCCGGTACCAGAGTCGCCGGAGGAGAAGATGACGGAGACACCACGGCTACCGAGCTGGGCGAAGAGGTTGCAAACGCTGAGGGCGTATGACTTGGGCACACTCTGTTCGTTCTCGCCGTAGGAGGTGGAGATGACCTGAGGAAGGTCCTTCTGCTTGAGCTTGAGCACGCTCTGGAGGAACTCGAGGTAGGGCTCGTTGGCGCTGTCGGCCTCATCGGGCTGGTCGAGATCAGCGACCCAGGGGCCGCGGCCACCGGTGCTGTACTCGGTGACGGGCAGGGGCTGGGCAAGACCGAGCATGTACTGCAAGTCCAAGTTGGCCTCGCCACTGTCGTCGCTGGAGTTCTGGTCATTCAAGCCACCGTTGAATTGGACGACGGAGAAGTTCTGGCCGACGGCCTCGGGAAGGATGTTCTTCTCGAAGAGGGCGAGGTCGCTGTAGCGGGCGTACTCCTCAAGGTAGGAAGCGAAAGCTGCCTTACTACCACTCTTGGGGTCGGGAGTGTAGTCGATCTTGTAGAGCTGCTTCAGGCACTGGGGAGTGATGGAAGCATCACAGTTGACAGTGATGTTGGGGGAAGAAGCGAGCTGGATGCCGAAGATCTCACGCTCAGTCTCGTGGTTTGCACGGATGGCAGCGAAGCGAGTAGTCGGCTGAACGAGGTTGATGTGGTTGGCAATCTCGTCAGGGACAGAGTACTCAAGGGTACGGAGAACCTTGCGGGGTGTGCTCTCCTCGCTAACGAACCAAGAGAACTTCGTTCCGAGGAGCTCGTTGGCAACACCGACGGTGGTCCTGAAGGTCACCCAGTCGGCATCGGTCTCGAACTTCTCGATACCGGCAGACTTGAGCCACGAAGAGACAGAAGAAACAGTCTCCTCGCTGGGCATAAGCATGCGCTTCATCTCCTCGTGCGACTCGTAGTGCTGGCCGTACTTTGGGTTTGAAGGGGTGGAGATGTCCATGACGGTCTGCTCAAAGCCTGCAGTATCGCCTTGCGTGAGCGCGATCTGGAGCTTGAGCGTGTGTGCATCAGATGCTGGGCCTTGAAGCTTCCATCCTGTTGATCATTAGCATAGCTCGTAGTTCGATCTAACATATAGCTCACCCTCTGGAACTTCGAAGAGCTTCTCAAACGGCTCGGCGAAAGCCCTCACAGCCAACAGCGAGCCAACGATGAATGAAAGCACAGGAGCCATCTTTGCCACAACCGGTTTCCTTGAGCGAAGGTAGTCCGAAGCGAATGCGGATGAAGAGACAACGAACAGCGGACTGCATTGTAGTTTTATACCGCACCGACGGTCGACCTCAGTCCCTGCATGATAGTCGTGTCATTACCGACCTACCCCATGGAGTTTAGATTGCGATTGTCGCTCATGTCGTGGTGCGCATACGCGATGCGTTGAATGGAACCGACAGTACCCAAGCAAGGGGCTAAGGAAGACAAGCCTCGGACTGGGGGTCTTGACAAGGCTTGTGTGCCGGATAACCTCCTTCTTGTTTTGGCTGTGGCGTTGCGATAACATGACCGATGACCCCACCTGAGTGGTTATGACAGGTTGTGACGTGTGGATCTTGTTCTGTGCGCGCTCGTTAGCACCGGGCTAGGGCCGCCCACTTGGGTTGGCGTTATAACCGGACCACTGCCTCGGCCACAGTTCATGCAAGGCACATACGAGCACCTTCCGGTAACAACGTAGTATTGGTCTCTAGAGCATGTCATCTGCATTCGAGATCTCCCTGGATCGTTTGGTAATTGCGAGCAATCTGGGTTTCTGTGATCTTCGCCGCCACCTGCATCCTGGAAAGAACCGTAACTGAGATCGTCACAAATGTCGGGCGGATAAACACCAGACTAATCTTGCGAACGGCCCGCCTATGAGAGCCGAACTCCCTGGGACATACATCAAGACATCGGTCGTAGCCTTCCATTGACTCTATCGTTACTTCCAGAGACTTGCCAGTCTAAAACCTCCAGCATATTGTACCGATGTGTATGCTGCCGATAAGCGACATGTTTGACTAGTAGCTTTGTTCGCCAAGTTCAGCGGGACGCTTAGCATCCTCGTACCTGATTCTCAGTGTCCTCTACTCATAGCTCAGCTCGTCATTGTTCCAGCAGAGCTCGAAGCCGTTTGCGCGGTACCACTCGATACGAGTGGCTTCGAGTTCGAGTATAGCCTCCACTTGCTCCTGAGAGTAGTCAAGAAGAACCCTGGTGAGTGCTACCACAGTGACCTCAAGGTAGGGATATCCGCTCGAACGTCTTTGCCCACCGATAGTTCGCCTCAGTGTCTCTCGCAATCTATCTGGCATATGTTCATTCGGCTTGGGGTTCATTGTCAGCTTATAATGCAGATATGACAGCTTCTTGTTGATAAGCTCATGTCGCCGATGTTCGATCTCATCTATCGTGAGTTAGAATGCTACATGTGTCTCAGAACTATATCGCTAACTTACCTGACAAAGATTGGGGTATCGGAAGTCCCAAGGTGCGTAGTTTGCTCTCGTTGCAGTATATAGTCACTATCTCAACAAGGAGAGCGAAACAATCTTTGCTCCCGAAGAGATAGAAAACCCAAAGCAGCAGTATCGACTCGCGGCAGTATTCACCCTTCATTTTGTCACTATATATCTTGTTCATCCAGACCGCAGTGAAGAATTCTACCGCACTGGCGCAGTTGTAATAGTCGACGAGGATTCCAATCTTCGCCATCAGTTCGAGGCTTACGGACTTCGGGATCTGAGGGCTGCGCAGGTGTAGCATGTTCATGAAGAGGAGGAATGCTTCCTCCTCCCAATCGTCTGCTGTGATATGGTAACGACCGTCTGCCTTCTTGCATCCCTCACTCCAGATACCATGTGAAAGCGCGGCTTTGAAGACCGGTGATGCCAGCTTGAGATGGCGTGAGGAGACAAGGTAAAGTATAGATCCCTCGGGAACGCTAGGAATTACCCAATCCGATCTCATCATGCTGAGAATCCTTGCAGGCGGTTGATGGACTTCGATATCGTCCGAAATCGTCATCTTTGTGTCCCACTCTGTCAGGCTGAAAGGGAGTTGATCAAGCATGTCAAGGTTGTCGAACGGTGAATCATCCCACCAAGCGAAATATTCACCATCACCCGGTGATCGTAGAATTATTACTGTATCCGCGTCTGGGTCGATCTCATGTATAATTGGAGCCATACTCGGATGTTGTGGGTGATTTAGGGTGAGTGGTTGTGATTTGATGTTAAGTAAGAAGATCCGGTCGTATGAACCTGTAAGCCATTGTACATACGATTAGTGAAGTTGCCCAATATTTCTACACTTCTTTCGATGGAACGCAAATGCACGGACAATTGGGTGAATGGAAAATGTAGTAGTGCTGGGAATCTACTGCCCACCGAGACGCTTCATCACATATCGACCGTGTATTATCGCTGTTTATCAATGCCGATATTGCTCTACGCGTGATCGCGATAACGCTAGGTAGAACGTGCGCCTTCGCGAGGTAGAGGTGTAGCATACTGATCGCGTGGGGAAGGATCACGGCGCGTGGGAGGCGCGAACCGCACGATGACACAGACGCCACTGAGAGCGCTGGCTTCCGTCATCGTATCGTATTGCGCCTAGTATCGTGGAATCAGTCTCGAAAAGCATCGCGACGCTCGAATCAATGAGGGAGGTGTTGGAGGCTGCGTGGTGTTTTGGAGCTCGGAGCGCGATCCAACTAAGTGGAGCCATGCCCAGATCTGTACTAGCGTGAAGCGCGGCCCGAAGTTCGCCGCTGTGTGAGCAGCCCATTTGCTCCTTTCTTCCTTGACACTCCCCATGCTGTTCACATCACTGTGCACGCCATTGCTACGACGAGCTGGGCTACAGCCAGCCCAGCGCCTATGACTCCTATTCTTGTCGCTCCTCGTCCATGCGCTGCCGTGTATCGTCTATTCAGTCTTTGGCCCATTTGATACGTAAGCGCGTCGCGTTCTTTCTCCAGCTGTTCTAACCTGAGCGACATGTAGCTTTGCGAGGTTTGCAGTGTATTTGCTGAAGAAACTCCTGCACTTGAGGCTTCGTAGCCGTCTTCGGTTGAAGCCGTTTGGTCAGGACTTCTGACTTCCTGCTGACCGCGCTCAATCTCCAATTGCCGCTCGATACGTTGCGCGCTCGACATGATTGTTTCATCATCTCGTGCAAGATTCTTGTCCCATACCATCCGGATGTCGCGGAGGCTTACTTTCGTACGCTCCATGTCTTCGTCCACGGACCGCATATTCGCATCCATCTGGATAATGGCATCTTCAAGCTCGTGCAACTCGTCTCTCCGGGAATTATGAGCCATCTTGGCTAATCTACCACGCGCATCGTCTATCTTGGCTTGTAATGTCTCGAACAATTCTGTCAGATCCTCAAACAAGACTTGACCGGCCCGCGTCTCATGGATGAGCCGATTCTCATCTACCAACTCGCGCTGGAATGCCAGTGTTAGCCTCCTGCTTTTTCCCACGATGTGTTGGAGTATTTTTCCTGCATCTATCTCTACAGCTGATAGCCTCACTAGTTTACCGCCGTGCTGTATAACATCCTGGATCTTCTCGCGGAGTTCCTCGTGTCGCACTTCGGCTCTTACGAGCTCGTCTTTGGTAGCTCTATCCCACATGGTGGTTGCCACGACTACTCCACAGAATGCTTCTTCTCCGCACATACTCTTAAAGGCACTCAGCCCACGCACCGCAGAGCCTTGTAAGCGATTGTCTGTGATGCGGTGGAGGTAAATGATTCCGCTGAGTTTGATCTTTCTTTCGTAAGCAGCTGCTAACCAGTATGCAAGTTCCTGCAACGTTTCTCCGTCAGATCGCCGACTATCGTTGAAGCCAGGCGTGTCTATCAGATGAACAGTTTTTCCGAGTACGCTAGTGGTATGAATCGATACTTGGCTTGTACCTGTTCATTGGAATCAACAATCAGTTCGCCTTCGGGGCGTCGAGAAGCCTACATGATGCCAGCCCATGTCCGGAGAGGCGTTCTAAAGAATTGGTACAATGCTCGATGAAGGTAGATTTGCCAGCACCAGTCATGCCCATCACTGCAATGAAAAGGTCATCGGGGCTGCCAGGCTGAGTCAGTTCTGCGTCTGGAGAACAAAGATTTACCCACTCAACCGGTTTCGAGCCTTCAAGATTCACGGATTCCATTGTGAAACGATGGGTGAATGTACCAAGTCGCAAATCAGTGTGTTCAGTTGGGTCGGGATATCATCCAGTGATCACGTCGCGATAGCTTTGTTACGCCGCAGCAGCTCTCGGTGCGGCTAAAGGCAATCCTGCGGCAAGGTTGTACAGCCCACCTTCCCGCCGTATGGAAACCACCAATCAGCAACGTACACGTCAAAGCTACCACAATTGCTGTGCTGCAGGCAATCCTCAAGTACGCCTCTGCGCCTAGGTACGATCCGTGCGCGATTCCGCCTGCAGGCCGCATAATAGCGTCAGCTAAGGTCAGCATCCCAGCTATAGTGTGCAGCACTGTAGCCTGCCCGTCTTGGCAGCTTTGGATGCGCTTGCATCTACTGTCATCGCATTGCCTCATTGCAACACGACCTCCTATTACGAGAACCGCATCAGTGTAATGTGCGCAGCATGAGTGCTCTCAACATCCCGCCGACCAGAAGGGGAAGTCACGATGCGCTGGAGCCGATCCGCTCATATGGAAGTTCATCCAACACGTCTCCTCCTGCAGCTCTTACAGTTACTCGGTTCAACCAGAATGCGCCGTCTTCTAGGTATGAACCGAATATCCGCCCGATTTCGCCATCTGATCTGTCGTTAGAGCGATCGGCATCCTCGTCATGGGCCTCACTGGCGCTGGCAAAAGCACATTCATTTCCCAAGTCACGCAGAAGAGTGCAGATATCGGACATTCACTACAGTCATGTATGTTCGTCTAGAATAATAAGGATACACCTAATCATTCTAAGGTACCACTGATGTCGTATTCCAGACATTACAGCGAAAGAATGGCCAAACAGTGTATCTCATCGATACGCCCGGCTTTGACGACACTCATTTGGAATACGCAGCAGTGTTTCGAAAGATTGCTTCATTCATCTGTACCTACTGCGATGGCTATGGGCGCAGTATCCCAATCGGAGGAATGATCTATGTTCAGCGGATAACAGACATGAGAATGTCGGGGTCTTCACTCAAAAGCCTCCGGATATTCGAGAAAATTTGCGGCGAGCGACATTTCCAGGATGTTGTGGTTGTCACAACGATGTGGAACTCGCTGAAGACGAAGGAAGCGCATGATGCAGCAACGATGCGTGAAAGAATGATGTGTGAAAGACCTGAGTTCTTTGGAAATTTGATAAGAGGGGGAGCCAGGATGGAGCAATACCAAGGCGATACCTACGGCGGCATCCGGATTGTCGAACTATTAGCAGACAGATGGAGAAAACTCGTTCTGCAACTGCAGCGCGAGATGGGACGAGGCGTGGCTACGAAACTTGAAGACACGACAGCAGGAAGATACATCGACGGTGAACTGGCCAATGCCCGCAAGAAGTACGAGACACAAAAGCGGGAGCTAGAGGAAAGTGCAGAAGAGGCCGAGGACGATGATGATCTGAGAAGCGAATTCATCGAGCAAGCGGAAGACTGTACTCGCAACGTCAACAACATCATGACTGATCAAAAGAGTCTTTCCGTCACACTTGAAGACATGCGGAATGAGCAGGTGGCGTGGTGTAGCATAGGCCGCAACGATCAGGCGGAGGACACCGTGCATGAAAACAACTCCGCACGCATTTTCGAGCTTGAGCATGAGGTCCAAGGGCTTAAAAGAGTAATAGAAGAGCAGCGTGTAGAAGGTCTTCTTGCCCAACATGGAGGTCTCGAAAGGATCGAAGCGGTGAGGCAAGAGATAGCAGAGGCCAAGGAACGAGATCAAGTTGTACGCGAGAAAACAAAGGAAAGGCGACCAAAGGAGGTCATTATGTGGATGCGAGATTTCTTCGCCCTGAGACCCGCTGGAGATATCGTACCACTACCACGTCGAGCCGACTCCATGCCAGTAGAGACAATGATCTCTAAGAAGACTGGTACAAGGGGCTGGAAGCGAAGTCGATCAAAAGGTCGTCGACCAGGTGTTAAGCGCACATCTTCGGATGATCACCCTAAACAGCCTCACACTACTTCGCAGTACCTCCAGGATCAACAGACCGATGAGCCTGGCTATCTTGATGAATCTGAGAGCGAGTCTGAGAGCGATATGGAGGACTCGGCGCCTCCGATGTACACGCCGCATCATCCCCATTCGTATACACCCGCGGCCCCATATATACATGACAGTCGCTATCACGTCTCGCCTCATGATGTTTCTAGCGATCCTACTGGGATGGTGCGCGTCCCACCACCACAACCTCAGCCTCTGCTGCGAAGAATCCCACATTCCGCGGGTCCGCCGTATGGCCAGCATCTTCTCAGGGCTCCTTCACATAACAGCGGCCCACCAGGCGATTACAATTACCGTGGATAGAGTAGCCGGGTTCGATACAACTGCGATTAACTTCTCTCATGTATTCATCAGTCTTGGGCGAGCAGATCTTCACTCCGCACCAAGCTTAGCCATGTGATATGTATCGTGTAGCTATCGCTAGGCTTGCAATGGCGTACCTAGGTAGGTTCTCGATCGCTGCATCTGCATGAACCTCCAGATATTCAAAATATCTCATCTCCAGATACTATGCAGTGTGGCACAGTCTATACCAGCTCAGCGCGTGGCTGCAGAGACCTTCAGTAACACCAGCTGTGTCATGACATCTGGGCTGCATGCACTGCCCCGCGATGAGATGCACGCAAGTCAAAACGTGGGGGCATCCCGGAGCTGAGAACTGTCCGGTGAACCACAAAGGACGGCTGCGCGATAACCGCAATATGGGTGCTCTGCAATGGAGGGGCAGGTACGACGTTGGTTCGCCGGCCGTTAGCCTATTAGCCGCCGTGGTGCGTTGTCACTACATTACTAACCCGGGGGCTTGCATACAAAGGCAACGCCGCACATCGAGGCGCAAGGCTGGTGCTAGCGTCATGTGAGGCTATGCATGAACTTGTAGTTCCCACCCCAGGATAGTGCTCTAGAAAGTGGTTGCCTTGTCGCCTGTCGGCTGTGCTATAGCCTCCACTCCGAGCATGAGAAGCTTCCATCGCTCAACTTGAGTGACTTGGATGACTAGAACACAAGATTATTTTACCCTCCATCAGTACTCGCGAAGAACTTACAACAAGTATGGCAGACAGAGTTGACAGCCCTCATCGTGAGATGCCTGCTCTGCCGGAATTGACGTACGACTCTATTAACGCTTTGACGAATACTTGCTGACTTCCTCGCGAAGACCCGACGATATAATCATTGCAGTGATGGGCATAACTGGCTGCGGAAAAACAACTTTCGTCAATCTCTTCTCTGATCGCAAGCTCGAGGTCGGGCATGGACTAGACTCATGTGAGAGCTATGGTCCACATCCTATATATCAAGGACTGAGTGATCATAGGCACAGTATCAGTTCAAGTCGTACCATGTACGTTTGAGGACGGCACGAAGGTCTATCTCGTCGATACCCCCGGCTTTGACGACACCTATCGGTCCGACTCCGAAATCCTGCGTGAAGTCGCGCTTTGGCTGAATAAGGCGCACACGGAAAAGCTGCGACTAGCTGGCATCATCTTCCTCCAACGAATCTCGGATGTGCGAGTAGGCGGTAGCGGAATTAAAAACATCAAAATGTTCCAAAAGCTGTGTGGTGACGGCCCGCTGTCGAGTGTGGTATTAGCGACGACAATGTGGGACATGGCCACACCCAATGCTGCAATCGAACGAGAAAAAGAGCTACAACAACAACCTCAGCTCTGGAAAAGAATGATAGACCACGGAAGCTGCGTCTTCCGTCACGACAAAGGAAAGTCGTCAGCGCTCAAAATCATCAAATACCTGATGAAGCGAAAGAAGCCCGTAACACTCGACATACAGCGCGAAATGGTCGACCAAAACCTCGAACTAGTCGACACAGGCGCCGGAGGCGCCCTAGCATCATCCGTAGAGACGCTCATCAAACACTACGAAAAGAAATTAAAAGAGCTGGAACAAGACCTCAAGGAAGCCCGCGCCCAAAGCAACAAAGAGGACCGCGAGATTTTGGAAGCAGCGCAGAAACAATACCAAGACAATCTCGCGAAGCAGCAGCAGGAAATGCAGAATTTACAGGTTAGTGCGGCGCAGTTGATAGAGGATACTAAGAAGCGGTTTGAAGAGAGTGAGGTGTCGGCAAGGGAGAATATGCTACGAGCTCAGGCGAATCATGCCGCAGAGCTGGAGAAGCAGAGGGTGGTGTTGCAGAGACAGTTTAAGGAGAAGTATCTGCAGATGATGCATGAGCGGGCGTGTAATGTAATGTAGCGGAAGATAATGTAATGGCGTTTCTACGTAATGTTAGAGTCTTAAGTCGCGCGCGTCAATCATGTTCTCCATATTTGATGTCGGGACCATGTTCGATGTGCGCAGACATACAGCAAAAATGACTCGAGGCGCGTCCCTGGACGCGTCTTGCCTATCGTGAGGGAGGGAACCGGGACGCGCAGCCAAAGCGAAGTCAGCCCTCGTTGAAACAAACGCCCTCGTCTGGAGGCAGATATGACGTGGAAATGGTTTGACCACGCAGAATGATGCGGTTTTCACTCAGCAAAGAAGTGATGGGATGAGATGGACGTAATGTTCGAGTCCAACACGCGTGTTGGATGCGCGTCATCAGATATGGCTAGCGCGACCCAAGTGGACCCGCCAAGCGAGTCTCGGCCCTGCCTGCCACCCTCCGGGCTACCTTCCTCCACTCGCAACCATAATGACGCCAGCGCGTCAACAACACGTCTCAGCCAACCTCTTCAAATCTTCCCTTTTCATGTTTTCTAGATCGCGGTAGTCTCTTGCTTTGACTTCAGCCCAAGAGCGGCGTTGACATCTCGGAACGCCATCCGAATGGAGTATGCACGTCGCGCACAACGGAAGTCGCACTTCCAAGAACGATAGGGTCATGTTGCTATCATACCGACACATTATGGCTATCGATTCATTCTACGACAACACATCCATCATCTACTGAACATTCGAGATCTTGAAGCCACCAGGCACGAGCTTCTGGAAAACACCGGAAGGATCATACTTTTTCGCTGCAGCCTTCATCTTCTTCACGGAAGCGGAACCATAACTTGCGAGGGGATCTTGGGTATTATCCGCGTAGTTTAGGTATAGGTACGGGTTGTCGGCACCGATGCTCTCAGCATATTCGCGGATTCCGTTGACGAGATCGGCGCCTGCGCCTTGGAAGAGCGCGTCTTGTTCAGCACCCTGCCAAGAGATGTAGGGTTGGTATACTATTGTTACTGATCAGCATGCAGTTGTTACGAAGTCCCATATCTAACTTACGACACAGCACCTGTTCACCAAACCGCTCCAAGCCCAGCATGTTGCCGCCCTTGGACGCGCTCTGCCTCCAGTACGAAGGCGGAAGGGGCTGATAGAGCACATAGATCTGCCAATCACCCGTAGCCTTGGCCTTCAGGTTGGACAGCACATCCATGTAGATCTCATGGGCTTTGGTCATGACGCGAAGATCGTTCGCGAAAGTCAGTGTGCCAAAGTATACGCTGGGTTTGGATCAGCATCCGTCAAGAGCAATGGCGTCTAGCTTACCTGTGTGTAGTAGCGCCCGCGAGTTCTGCTGCCAGCGATGACATGTTCCTGATACCTGTGGAGTCAGAGATGTTGCCAGGAATCGCCAAAAACTCGTCATAGGCCGCGTGTCTCGATACTGGCTCAGCATAGTCGTACGCGTTCAAGATCAAATCGGCGCCCGCCGAGCTCTGATACACCGGCATGACAATAGCTGAGCCCTTCGGTTCCTTGTCAATGTTATTGGAGAAGTTGATCAAGGCCTTGAAATGGTCTTGAATGGTCGACTCTGGGTAAATGACGAGCCCACCCCACATGCCGGCGTAGTCGAAGGTGCCGAATTTGAAGCTAGTAACGATGCCGAAGTTGTTGTTGCCACCTTTGAGAACAGCAAAGAGATCTGGATGCGAATTCTTGGATGCGGTCACGATACGACCGTCAGCGAGGACAACCTCGAACTCGATGACGTTGTCGCAGACCAGACCCCGCCCCGGTGAGAAGTACGAGATTCCACCCCCGAGCGTAAGACCACCGACACCGACTGTGGACGAACGTCCACCACTCGTCATCGCGTTCAGTGGTTCCAGAGTGTCGTATACGTCGTTCCAGGTTGCCGCAGGACCGACCTTGACCATGGCCTTCTTAGCATCATACTCGACGGTGCTGAGATAGTGCAGGTCGAGTGTTACGCCATCCTCAATGTTTGAGGCTCCGACGTATGGCGTGTGTCCACCACTGCGAATCGCAAACTTGCATGACTTCAGCCGACTAGCGGCTGTGAGGGTCTTGACAGCAAGGGCGACTTCTTTTGCGGTCTTGGGCTGGACAATGCAGTTGGGTGTGATAACCTGCTGCTTCACATCGAAGTATGAATCCTCCCGCGTCTCATATGCATCTTGACCAGGGTATAGCAGCCGACTCTTTAGGGACGTGAGAGCAAGAGCGGAGCACTGTAGATGTTAGCAGACGTTTCGAAGAGAAGGTAATTTGGGAGCAGCCTCACGCAATAGTCAGCATGCGCGAATGGGATGACAGCCGCTGCCGCAAGTAAGGTAAGGGATAAGCGAGTCATGGTACTGACAAGTTAATAGATGGAGAGATAACACAAGGAACACTCGATGGTCGAAACGTTGAAGCAGGCTGTGGCACGCTTTTCTACTCGCTCATATCTCTCAACAAGTTGAGCGAATAACCTCAACAAGGATGCGCATTTCCTGCTTAGCAATGACTCGACAGATGAGATGAAGCTGGATGCTCGAAGGATGCCAACATTGCTTCCAGAACTGAACGCAATGTGGCGTTGGACTTGTGCCGCGAAGGCTATACACCCGCCGGCAGCGAAGCGGCAATGGCTTCGATTTGTTCGCTAAAAGGTGGCTTGCAGGGGTCAATGAACGCATGCCTCTCCATAGGTTCGAGATCACTTTACACACGGCTCGGCACAGGAAGTTAATTTGCGGATCAACCGGGACCCTGGGGAGCGGACCGCGGAGAGCTGGAAACGAGGCACAGTCGCTTTACAAAGGATCATCAACAGACGCGTCGGAGACCTCGGTTGACCACACTGATGGATGCGATGCCTAAGGGATTGCCAATTCTATGAACGCCACATACTTGGCATGATAATGCTCACCCCAAACTTCCGTCAGACAGGAAGACATCCGAGCCGTTATTGCAATGCAGAGTCATGATTCCGATGCAATGGAGTGGCACAGGTATACTGACCAAGATTTTGGTAGGCGGTGCAGTACTCCAGGCCAATCTCTTGCTGCATGTGTGAGCCTCACTGCCTAAGCGATGCGGCGTATACAGTGACATTGCTTGTGCGCTATCACTGACCATCACAGTCAACAGCAGGATTTCATGTGACATGGAACATGGTTGCATGTTGAGTATGTCGTTCGACCAAAGCAAGAAATGACGGATCGCGAGGATCCGGATGAAGGGGACGAGAATTCGAATTGGAACATATAGACACACAACAGCTTCGCTGATCAGCAGGACGCACACTTTCTCCACATATTTGCATCATGGACATGAACAAGCCCATCTTTACGGCACCGCCTGGATACATCGTCGATGTCGATAACCCCCAGAGAACGGGCGAAGCTGCCAACTTCTGGATTGGTACATTGGGCATGATCGTTGCCGCCATCTTCATGGCTGTACGCGTCTACACGAAGACGAGACTAGCAAAGAACTTCACACCAGACGATAGTAAGCTCTTAAGTTCTGGCCAAGATCGGTAAAAGCCGAAAGCATTACGTTTAGCTTCTGACAACATCTACAGTAGCGCTGCTCATAGCATGGGTGCGTCGCATTGCAGCTTGAAAAAGATTGCATGTTCGACAAATCGTGCTAACAATCAAACCAACAGTGCTTCTCCATCGCAATACAAGTTCCCATCCTCTGTACGTCAACCAGGATCCATCTCCACCATCCCATATCTAATCACCCAGCAGTCCAATACGGCCGCGGCACTCTCGGCGTCCACATCTGGGAACTAACCGGCCACCGCGTCAATTCCACCATGAACGTAAGCACCACCCATTGACCCCTCTCAGCAACCCCGACTAACCACCCAACAGTTGATCAGCGTAGCAAGCATCATCTACTGCCCCTTCCTCGCCAGCGCCAAACTCTCCCTTCTCTTCTTCTACCTCCGACTATCCCACCTCCGCTGGTTCAAATCATGTGTCTACGCAAGCATGTTCCTCGTTGTCGGATACAACATCGCCCTTGTCTTCCCACTCATTTTCGCTTGTACGCCTTTCCGACGGAACTGGGATGTTACCATCACGGAGGGAAGTTGTATTGATAGGACGCCGCTTTATATGGCGACGGCGGTGTTGAATATGGCTACGGATATCTTGTTGCTAGTTCTGCCGGTGCCGATGGTGATTAGGTTGCAGATGCCACGCGCGCAGAAGATGGGGTTGATATGTATTTTTGGGGTGGGCTCGCTGTGAGTTGACGAGTACGGATCAATGAGCCGGTGAGAGGAAGCTAACAGGAGCGGCAGAACGTGTATAACAAGCGGCGTCCGACTCGCCCTTCTATTCCCCATGCTCCAAACAATCGATCAAACCTGGGCGATCGTCATGCCGGGTATCTGGATGTAAGTCCCATTCTACTACACTCCACCCCACACCAGACCCTAAAGCAAAGTCCTCATATCGTCAACCATACACCCTCACTATCAAATACTTCAACTCACATCCTAAATAGTCTGATCGAAGCCAACCTCGTAATAATAACCGGCTGCCTCCCCACCATGCGCCTCTTCTTCCGCCACGTCGCCCCCCACCTCATCGGCGAATCTACGTTACGCAGTAGTCGGAATCGGAGTCGCGGTACCAAAAGAAGTCGTAGTGCAGGAGGATGTGATGCGGATGACTCGCAGCATCAATCCGAGCTCAAAACGATTGGTTCGCGGATTGCAAAGACGAATGGATACGAATGTGTGGATGATGACGGGGTCAGTGTGGGGAGCGAGGAGAGGATGGGAGCGGGGTGGATGTGTGATACGGATTCTGAACGAGGGATTGTCGTGAGAGAAGATGGAAGTGGAGGGATTAGAAAGACGTCGAGTGTGGTTATTGAGAGTGAGGTTTGGGAGGGTGGGAAGGGGGAAGTACGGTCAGGTGTTACGCATGCACGGTAGGCTAGAAACCAGGTAAAGAAAATCTCTGTGTTGATATCATATTTGTCTTATTTTCATCGGTGTCGTTGCCATTGCTGCCAGCGTCTAGAAGCTGAACTTCATGCCACCATTCGCACAAATCACACTTCCAGTAGTCCACCCCGCCTCGGGTAAACAAAGCATCCCCACCACACCCCCAATCTCCTCACTGTAACCCGGCCTTCCGCCCGCACCCTGGCTCGCCTCATAGATTCTCTCCGGATCAATCCCCTTTCGCGGCGCCGCAAGCGGCGTGTTCTCGATAAACGGCTTGTTCTGCGCAATGAACGCGTCGTCGTTACTCCAGTACATATCCGTAGCAACAGGACCAGGGTTAATCGCATTTACCGTGCAGCGCTCCGCCAACTCGCGCGACCACGTCCTTGTCATACTCTCCAACGCTGCCTTTGTGCCACCGTAGATAGATTGGCCTTTGTATCCCAGGCTCGAACTCACAGAGCTGAGGTTGACGATACGGCCCGATCGATCATTCGGCAAGTACTGCGTCGCCGCCTTGACCAGCAACAACGGCCCCCGTACATTGATATTGAACTGCCTAGCAAAGTCCTCACAGTCAACATTCTCGACGTAGTTGTTTCCAGCGACGCCCGCGTTGTTGATGATGATGTCGAGTTGGAACTTGCCCGTCTTGGGGTGCTGGAAGTTGTTCTTGGTTACTTCGACGAGGTGGGCGGGGCCGTTTTCTGAGCCCATGCTTGCTTGTACGCTGATGGCTTTTATACCATATTCGGCGCTGAGTTCGGAGGCGAGGTCTTCGGCGGTCTTGGACGAGGAGTCGGAGGTGTAGTTTATTACTACGTTGCAGCCTTTGCTGGCGAGGTTGCGGGCGATTTCTACGCCGATGCCTGGGGGTGTTAGAACGGGTTGTAGTCTGGGTATGTGGTTTGAATACCCCTCGATGCTCCGGTGATGATGGCATTCCTTCCCTCCAGCACGCGCTGGCCTGAACCACCGGCCAGGTTTGTGGAGGCGGTTCGGGTGTGAGTCGGTCTTGAAGCCATCTTGATATGCGTGTGAATATTATCCGTGTATGTTTCACTGGCTCGGGGGGTTGTTGCGCTTGCTATCGTCTACTTGGCTTGTTGATGGCGGGGTTTTATACACGATGCGGGGTTGTGGAGACAGCTAAATAAGGCAAGTACTCGGTGGTTCCGCCGCCTCGTCGTGAACCCTTCGCTCGGACATTTACCGACCATCGTGAGAAGAGCTGCAGTACAAACCACCGATGACACCTGACTCGCATGCCGCCTTGGTGTTCTGCTCGAGACGAGTTGATGGCATTGTCCCGATGTCGATGATCTTCAGGGTCTGAGCTAACCCAGAAGATGCCTGTTGAGATGCAGAACCCGCTAAGAGCTGGCGCGGAGCTGATTCATGCTGTCATGGACGACGTGTTAGAGATGGCCAATACGCAACACCCAGTCGAGAAGGGATCGTTCCTGCGTGAATCTTTACAGGGTGCCTCGTCCCTGTGCTGTGGAAACATCCGAGTTCTCACCGGACACGCTTGAAGTTGCGCAAGCTCGTCACCGCCAAGGCTCCGAGCGCCCCTCCGCCGATGTCGCTTTGGGGAAAAGTTAGCATTAGCAGAGCTAGTGCGCGATAGCTGTGGGCATGGGAGCGCTAGAGTAGCAGGATAGTCCAAGATAATCGCTCCACACTGCGTAGATTGAGGGAAGCCCTGACGAACGGCGGATTGTTCTCGCCGTTGCAGAATAAAGTTGAGGGCGGTGAGTGCATCGTCGAATCGGAGCCACGTAGGCGCCAACCCCGCGACGTTGCTGCATACGCCAGCAAAAAACATAAAGCACACCATCCGCTACCAGTCTTCCTTCTACATCCCACCTTCCTCCCTCACCTCTTCCCCCTCCCCTCTATCACATTATACCCATTCCCCCCAATTACCACAGTTGTCCACATCGGACAATCACATCACAATGGTACACTCTTCAGTACTCGGTTTCCCCCGCATGGGTGCGGACCGTGAGCTCAAGAAGGCCAACGAGGCCTACTGGGCGGACAAGCTCTCGCGCGATGACCTGATCAAGGAGGGTAAGCGTCTGCGATTGGAGCACTGGAAGATCCAGAAGGACGCCGGCGTCGATGTCATTCCCAGCAACGACTTCGCCTTCTACGACCACCTCCTCGACCACATCCAGCTCTTCAACGTAAGCACACGTCATGCAATACCCGCTGCAGTCGACTAACAGGACTAGGCTATCCCAGAGCGCTACTCCAAGCACTCGCTGCACAAGCTCGATGAGTACTTCGCCATGGGCCGTGGCCACCAGAAGGACGGTGTTGACGTCCCCTCGCTGGTAAGTCCCGAAAGTTCGGGAGTTATCAACACCATCTAACCCCACTACAGGAGATGGTCAAGTGGTTCGACTCAAACTACCACTACGTCAAGCCCACGCTCCAAGACAACCAGACCTTCACCCTCGCCGAGAACCCCAAGCCCGTCGCTGAGTTCCTCGAGGCCAAGGAGGCTGGCATCACCACCCGCCCCGTCCTCATCGGACCTGTCTCCTTCCTCGCTCTCGGCAAGGCCGACCGTGGCCAGTCCGTCGACCCCATCACCCTTCTCGAGAAGCTTCTCCCCGTATACGTCGAGCTCCTCCAGAAGCTGAAGGAGGCTGGTGCCGAGTACGTTCAGATTGACGAGCCTGTCCTCGTCTACGACCTCCCCCAGAAGGTCAAGGATGCCTTCAAGCCCGCATATGAGAAGCTCGTCGGCAGCGGTCTGCCCAAGCTTGTCCTCGCCACCTACTTCGGTGACATCGTCCACAACTTCGAGGTCTTCCCCAGCCTCCAGGGTGTTGCTGGTATCCACATCGACCTTGTCAGGAACCCTGAGCAGCTCGAGAGCGTCATCGGCAAGCTTGGCTCCAACCAGGTTCTGTCCGTCGGTGTCGTCGATGGCCGCAACATCTGGAAGACCAACTTCAAGAACGCCATCGAGATTGTTGAGACTGCTGTCCAGAAGCTCGGCAAGGACCGTGTCCTCGTTGCCACCTCCAGCTCCCTTCTCCACACTCCCCACTCTCTCGACAGCGAGAAGAAGCTGCCCGAGGAGGTCAAGGACTGGTTCTCCTTCGCTTGCCAGAAGGTGTCCGAGGTCGTTGTCATCGCCAAGGCTGTCAACGACGGCCCAGCATCCGTCCGTGAGGCTCTCGAGGCCAACGCCAAGTCGATGCAGGCTCGTGCCTCATCTGAGCGCACCAACAACAAGGCTGTTAAGGACCGCCAGGCCAGCGTCACCCCTGAGCAGCACGAGCGCAAGTCTGGCTTCCCCGAGCGTTACGCTCAGCAGAAGAAGCACCTTAACCTCCCCATGTTCCCTACCACCACCATCGGATCTTTCCCCCAGACCAAGGAGATCCGTATCTCGCGTAACAAGTTCACCAAGGGTGAGATCACACCCGAGGAGTACGAGAAGTTCATCGAGAAGGAGATTGAGGAGGTCGTCAAGATCCAGGACGAGCTTGGCCTTGACGTCTACGTCCACGGTGAGCCCGAGCGTAACGACATGGTGCAGTACTTCGGTGAGCGCCTTGACGGTTATGCCTTCACCACCAAGGGTTGGGTCCAGTCTTACGGATCCCGCTGCGTCCGTCCCCCGATCATCGTCGGTGACATCTCGCGCCCTGCTCCCATGACCGTCAAGGAGTCCAAGTACGCCGCCTCCATCTCCAAGAAGCCCATGAAGGGTATGCTTACTGGACCCATCACCTGCCTCCGATGGTCCTTCCCCCGTGACGATGTCCACCAGTCTGTCCAGGCCCAACAGCTTGCTCTCGCTCTCCGCGACGAGGTTGTTGACCTTGAGTCTGCTGGCATCTACGTCATCCAGGTCGACGAGCCCGCTCTCCGTGAGGGTCTTCCTCTCCGTGCCGGCACTGAGCGCGAGAAGTACCTCTCATGGGCTGTCGACTCCTTCAAGCTCGCCTGCGCTGGTGTCCAGGACTCTACCCAGATCCACTCCCACTTCTGCTACTCCGAGTTCCAGGACTTCTTCCACGCCATTGCCGCGCTCGATGCTGATGTCCTCTCCATCGAGAACAGCAAGAGCGACGCCAAGCTCCTCAAGGTCTTTGAGGACAAGGCCTACCCCCGCCACATTGGCCCCGGTGTCTACGACATCCACTCCCCTCGTATTCCTTCCGAGCAGGAGATCAAGGACCGTCTCGCCGAGATGCTCACCTACCTCAAGCCTGAGCAGCTCTGGGTCAATCCCGACTGCGGTCTCAAGACCCGTCAGTGGAAGGAGACCAAGGCAGCGCTTGTCAACCTTGTCAACGCGGCCAAGTTCTACCGCGAGAAGTACTCTTCTTAGGCTCTTTGCTATTTAGCATATCCTCTTTGACCTCGTTTCATCAACGGGGTCAGTTCAAGCAGCATATCAACATGCCGCTTTGTAATGTGTGTAATGACTAGTTATGATACCCAAAAGTTCAACCTGCATCATGGGTCGTTTGGCGGTGCAAAAAGGATTGAAGAAGAGGTGTGTATGGACGCATCTCAACATCGGCGTTCATCACAAGCAGCGAATGGGCTGACTTTGGCGTTTTGATCTTTCTGGGGACTATGTGTGCGACGATCGTCGCAGGGAGATAAGATAGCATGTGACGGGGCAAGAGCTCTGTCGATGTAGAGTAGACGATCTCATCTTGATATGGGATGAGCTGAATGAAAATATGTCAGTGTCGCTCTATAACTAAGTGTTTAGTATGCGCGTGATTGTTGTGTTGTTGTCATGCGCATTAACAGTGGTGCTATTACTGCGGAGTTTGTTCTATCTTAGGTAGTAGTGGTACGTCGACGCGTCCCCAACACGCGAAAACCTTCTCGACGACGAAAGGCCCGAAAAGTCAATAGATCTCAGCTGATGTGTCGTGTATCTGAAACAAAAGCGGATGGGAGGTAGTGTCATCGACTTTTACGCGTGGAAGCGGTAGGCGCAACCTTGGAAGGTGGGGGGCTGCGCGCCTGCTGTCATACCGCCGACCTTCTACCAACCTCCTCTCTTCCATCTTAACGCTGGCGTCACGCAGTGATGTCGCGCAATGTTGTCGCGATCGCGACTGTTTCTCCGACGACGGAATCTCTGTAAAAAAGAATTCCCTCCAGGACGGCTCATAATCGGACGTCGTTAACAAGCTATATCTTCACATGCTATGATGCGCGCACGCCACGAAAAGCCGTTGCCCCGAACGACCCTGTTTACTAACCACCTTGGCGTGGGAAAATCAGGGCAAATCAGGCCCAGACGCGTTCGGCTCCGTTTCCGTCGATGATGATAGTGTCTGATTGGATCGATGAACGCCTCCAGATCGTTTTGACCGAAATACAAGCGCTATGGTAGTGCGTTGCGCAACTTGGTCGAAGGCTTTCGGCCAGGGTCGAGGGTGTTGCGGGCTGGGCCTCTGTTGACAGACCAGCCACCTCGACGCTTGACGGTCCCGTGCATGAACCGCAGATCTGAGATGGGTGGGTGGGGGAGGCGGAGGGGAGGAGGAGGGGAGGTGGTGGAGGTCTCATCTATCAATGGGTATGTGCATGTGTGTATTGATGTGTAGTATAGTCGTAAGAGCATATAGCCGTGCTGCATTGGGCGCTGCAGCTCTTCTAGTTTAAAGTTGCAAGGCAGAAGATCCTGTTCCAAGGTTACGCGGTCGCGTAAACAAACCGTGCGGCCCCTGCAACGAACCCCGAACGCCAGCCATCTCGACTCTCGACGGTCCCGTGCATGGCCCGCAGATCTAAGCCCACTGTCTGGTTTACCTCTGCGCATCTTCATCTCCACCTGTACTGTCGCTTTCCAGAGTCTGTGTCACGCTGTCCCGCATCCTCAAAGTCGTGGTTCATGGAACGTCATCTCCAGTACTCGAGGTGAAGGTCCTCGCGCATCATCCCACCACTATGTCGACATCACTAAGGCTGCCTATCGAACTCCGGATGCAATGGCTACCACTCCTGTCGACTTCGCTACTGCTGTCTGCCGTCGCAGCCCAGATGCCATACAACCCTACACGCCTTCTCCAAAACAATGATACCCTCTACGTCTTCCGCCCGTCGTCGCAATCGTCCACGCAATTCGCCTTGAGCACCATCGATCTATCGTCCCAGGTCAAAGCGTCGAACCTGCCCTACAACACACTGTACGCTACGCTGCCCTTCCTCGACGACCATGCCCCGCGCGCCTTCACCCCGGTTCTCGACCACGACGGCAACCTGACGGTGTACACTGGCGACTGCACTCTGGGTGCGAGTGGTGGAGAGCTGTGGAGTTTTGTACCGGATACCTCAGAGAATGTTGTCAAGGGCAGTTGGAGCAAGCAGGATGTCTCGGTGGTCGACAGTTCGCATACGTCCATCATGGGCGCGAACTACCTCAGCGGTGGCATGACCTTCTCGTCTATCGTCGGAGGAAAGGCTGCGAATACCGGCGCATACTTCTTCGGTGGCATGTGCCCTGATCAGAACGAGACTGCGAGCGACTGGCAATCTGCAGCCAACTACTCCAACTTCATGGTCACCGTACAACCATCGGAGGATACGAACAAGCCACTCAACTACGACATCGACGTCTCATCCAGCCGTGGACCGCCTATACCCGAAGCTGGATTCACCATCACTGGTCTTTCGCCTACGTACTCCGATCGAAGCGATGGCACGCAGATACAACAGCAAAACTTCGTCCTCATCGGAGGTCACACCAGTGCTGCCTTCATCAACATGTCGCAAATTGCGCTCTTCTCCCTTCCAGAACAGGGCTGGACCTTCATCGGCGTTGACCAACCGGACACCACCCGTACAGACCTAGCTATTCGAGCAGACGTCACCTCGATCGATCCTCGTTCCGGTCATACCGCTGTGCTGAGTCCAGATGGCCAGCAGATCATTGTAGTCGGAGGTTGGGTGGGCGACATCAATACACCGGCAGACCCCCAGTTCGCTATACTCAGCGTTGCAGATGGTTATGGTGGTGCTGGTGACTGGGAGTGGGTAGTTCCATCTACTACTGGTACCGGACTGCCGAATGACGGTGGTATCTATGGCCATGGAGCGGCCATGCTACCTGGAGGTGTACTGATGATTACCGGAGGCTATTCTATTTCATCATCCGGCACACAGCGAAGAGATGTCGCGCCAGCAGCAAACACGCAGACATACTTCCTCAACGTCACATCGAATACCTGGATCTCGGATTATACTCCTCCGATCAAAGAGTCGCCGTCAGAGTCTGCCAGTAGCGGCCTGTTGTCTACGGCTGGACAAAAGGCTGGCTTGGGTGTCGGTGTTGGTATCGGTTTGGCTGCGATATGTGGAGTGTTCGCGCTCTACATGTGGTATGCAAGGCGTATGAAGAAGCGAAGAGAGTTCCGTGAAAAACAACTGCAAGAAATCTCCTACACTACTCACAGATACAATGCCGAAGACTACCCTCAAAGCTTCGACAGCCGCGGCGGAAACACGGACGCTCTGGACTATATTGCCGATCAGAACGGGCCTTACTACTTCCCAGCCGGTACACAGGGTGGACAAGGATGGAAGGCCACCACCCGGGGCGATGTGGAAAGAACTGGACTGCTGGTCGAGGTCCCAAGTCCAACGCGTGGACTGCGACGCAATTTGAGCGGTAGACCTCAGTACGCCATGGGCAGGCCTCGTGGTCCGGGAAGCATACATCCCATTGATGAGTTGGAAGAGGAGCCTGATGAGGAGTCAGCGCACGACAACAATACACCGGGCAGGCATCAGGAGATGGCAGAGACACGACAAAGATCTGGGTCGGCAATACTTGATAACGCTCCAGTTTTGGATCCATTCACGGAGTCGCCTGGACGTAACAGGAACACCCTTCATTCGGCATCCCCGTCGCCTCAGCACCAGAGCTACGAGGTCAATACCAATTCAGCTGGAAGACTATCGCCTGACAAGTCTACTTCAGAACGTACAAGCTCGAACCTCAGTGAGAGGAGTACGCTATCATGGACTTCATCTAATGGCGGCGTTGGGCGCAGTGCATCTATGCGTTCGGGTCCCATGTTGAACACGGCCATGCGTGCCAACCCTTTCAAGACGCCTGATACAAGTCCTACTCATGAAAAGGCTGGCCGACATTCACCAGAAGACCCGCGAACGCAGTCCTTCAGTAGCCTACAAGGAGAGCAGGATGTCGACTCATTCCGCACCGCACAATCATCGTTTTCACGTCTACAAGCAGAAGGCGAGATACTCCTTGGCGGAAACCCAGAGCGATCCAGGCCCGACACCAGTTCATCCGGTTCAACGACTCACCGCGACTCAGACCGCAGCAACAGTCGCGCAGCCACAGCCACACCAGCAACATCCTTCGCACTAGACCTATCATCGGCTCCTCGCCCTGCAACCAGAGAGCGCAGAATGAGCTGGCTAGGCAGCGTCCGCAGAGTACTAACACGCTCCGTCTCCAGCGCCGAACGCACACGCTCCCTCACAACAGCACCCACATACCACGAACCCTACAGAGACGATCCAACCTCCCCCGTCGACCCCTCTCCCCGCTCCATCAACAGAAAATCCCTTCCTGCTACTGCGACTACAAATTCAACGCCCCAACGCGCCGCCTCCGACGCAAGCTTCTGGCGCAACCGCCGCGGCAAACAGGACTGGCTAGAAGAAGAACAAGATCCTGCGTGGCGCCGTACCGCAGGCGATGACTGGGGCGCGCCTGAGGATATCGCCATACTTGAGCGTGAACGCGCGCGTCAAGAGTGGCGCGAACGTGGCAGCAATCTCCTCGTTACGATTAACAGCGAGGAGAGGTTGCCTACCCCGCGTACACCCATCTCGCCAGACCAACTAGGCGTACCGCCATCACACGATAGAGGAGACGAAAGAGAGCGGCCCTGTACCCCCGCCAGCGAAGCAGACTGGGACGTCGAAGCCGCAGTCGAGCGTCGCGTCGTGCAAGTCATGTTTACCGTTCCCAAAAGCAAGCTCAGAGTCGTTAATGCGGATATCGATGGCGCGAGCATATTGAGTGATGTTCCTCCGCGCGATGCTGGGGATGAGAATGGGAACGGGAAGGAGTCGCCGACGAGGGTTAAGGATCTGGCGGGGAGGTTTGAACAGATGAGTGGTAGGAGTACACCTAGAATGTCGCCGAGGCCGAGCCCGTCGAATTCTATTAAGAGTCTCAAGGTTAGGGGGAAGGCGAGTCAAGGTGGTTTGGCGAGACAGACGAGTATTAGGAGTGCGAGGTTGGGGAGTGGGGCGGGGATGAGTCCGCTGGGTAAGGGCAAAGAGAAGGAGAGGGAGTGATTCGACGACGGCCATGAAGACGATGATGGATGTTGATATTTTCGGTTATGGAATTTTTTTCTTTTGACGATCTAGTTGATGATCTAGGGATAGCGATTGGCGTTTGGGATGATAGATATCCTCGATGTTTGATTTCACATAGTAGCACGATTTAGTGTTGACGTGTTCCACGGTCGTTTTTAGACGAAGACGAAGCGATGTAGTTGAAATGTAGTTGATATGACTCCTATCTAATGATCCCACCCATCAATCTGACATGTGAACAATCCTTTGGTCGAGGGCTCGCATCGGTATAAGTCCCCATTGCCGTCGAGCCGCCTCGTCGTGAATGGATAGACCAGCGGGTGTAACACGGCTATCGCGTTCCGTGAGAGTGTGACGAAGTCATCCTTTGTTCATACGGGGCGGGTATGGATATTGTGGGTTTGGTGTCACACCGCCATCCTCTGATGTTTGAGTCCGTTGAATTAACGGGCATATTTAGATGGATATACGGTACCTGTACTCAGGCGCATGAATTCTTGGGTGCTTGTACGCGATGAGTCGGAAGATGTAGGAACGGCGAATGAGACTCTTTGTTCGGGACATGCGGTCATTCGATTAGACTCATAATAGGTCATTGAACGGGTAGAAGAGCTGGCAAGCGCTATGGTGGGGGTTATGAAGGGAAGACATGGACGCCTAGAAGCCAGACTTGACAATGAGTGAGCAATTCCATCATGCGCAAAGTGGCGACTTCGAACGAAAGAAATAATGACGAACGACCACCCCAAGGGACTGGACATGTTAGCAACTCTGGAAGGAACGCCAATGAATCGGTGACAGAGTCAAGATCGATTTACGTTGAATGGTGCTACCATATCCGCTCAATTTGGATACTGTCGCATCTTATCGGCAAAAGGTCGAAGGAAGAAGATCTTAAGACAGACGACTTCAAGACAGTACCTACTCGGGTTGACTCTGGCATTGAACTTCATCTGCTGGGGCAAGATGCTGGAAACCCATTACGTCCAGCCGCGTCGACACCACCAACCCCAATCACTCTGACCTTCTATTTCGAAGACGGCACGACCACGAAACTCCTCGACTACCGTGTTTACTCCCGATGGACCAATATCAACTCCCTACTGAATGAATTGGCACAAGAGAGCATCGTCATCGACGAGCTATGGGACGTCAACGAAGATATGCTAATCAGTGATGGAGACTGGGATGCCAGGATTCAACCGGGAAGTGCGATAGATGCGTGGTGTTTTAACAACCAACGAAGTGATGATTGGGAGAGAAACAGTGATGGAAGTGAGGACGAGAGCGGAGAAGAGGTGGAACGCGGTTGTTCATACGACATATTGAAGGACAGAAGCAGTGAACACATATGGTGGTTCACTCGATGGAGGCAAAGAGTAGAAAAGCCGATGCCAAGTAGAGATGAAGTAACGGATGAGCCATCGTGGTTTATGATAGTATTATTGTGTACATCTGTTGTCGGCATTGTAGTTATAGTCAGCGTACTTAGTCTATAGCTCCTTCCCCCTTCCAAACCCTCACCCTTCCCAACCCCCTACACCCCACCCCCTCTCAGCGGCCCTAACCTCCTCCACCACCCCCCTCTCCCTCCCCTCATACGTCCACCCCCTCTCCCCCACCATCCTCCTCACACTCCCCTCCCACAATCTCTCATGTTCCTCATGCCTCGGATTCCAACCCGGTTTCCTCCACACCGGCTTCTCCCACGGATCATCTGCGGTCCGTTTGATCCATCCTTTGGCTTCTTTCCACACCATTAATTCGCGCCATTCGCCGATGTGGTAGTAGGCTGAGAACGAGGGGTGGTGCGGGAAGAGGCGGTTCCATGCTGCGCGGGGGCCTTCGTTGGGTGGTGGTGTGGTTGGAGGGGATGGGGGGGAGGGGACGGTGGATGAGGAGGAGGAGGTGGATGAGGAGAGGTAGGAGGAGGCAACGGCGCGTTTTTCCAGCGTGCGGGCTGCGGTTTCTAGTGCGAGGGCGGAGGAGGACGGCGGGGCGTTCTCCCTTACACTGTCTCTTACGCGTGAACGTGGAGCGGTAGTAGCAGCGGCGCGCGTAGCAGGTCTAGATCCCAACCCCGAACCCTTATGCCCACGTGACCGCGAAGCTCCACTCGTCTTCTCGCGTGAAATCTCTTCGTTTTGAGAGGCTTTGAACGTCTTTGTCCGCTTCCTTCGGCCTCTTTCTACGCCTTGCGCTTCTGCTTGCTGCTCTTGCGCCTCTCCCTCCCTCACCTCCGCCTCGTGAGTCAAGACAAGAGAAACGCGTTTGCGCTTCGGAGAATCCACCTTGGAATTTCGAGCGTCTTGTACGCCTCGTACACCAACCTTGCCTCCAACCTTGACCTCGTTCCAAATCCTCGCTGGGATATGCAGTTTAGGTGATTTCTTCTCCTTTGCTGCGACTTCTACTTCCACTTCCACTTCTGATGGTGGTGGTGGTGAAGAATTAACCTCTTCTTGCACCTCCTCTTCCTCTTCCATCTCCACATCTTCGTCCCCCTCATACGCACTCTCCGTCTCTTCTCCTTGGTCATCCCCTCCATCCTGTGCCTCGAGATAAGGCCCAATATTCCTCAATAGGTTGTCTCTCATGGCCTGGATAGTGGGGGTTGTGGCTACGGGATTGAACGCTACTACTACTGGGTCTATTCCCGCCTGGTTTGACCACAATGTTTGAGTTGGAAACGCCATAGTGTGGAGGCGTCTGGTGTATATTTGGAAGATCGGCTACTGAACCGCGAGTGTGATGTATGAGCCTGGGTGTGGTGTGCAAGCGCGTTTGTACTAGTGTTCGGTGTATGTAGTTGGCAACTGTATGTATTGCCTGATCGTGTGTAGTAGTTGAGCGGATGTGTAGTCAGTTGAGTGTGTGATGACGACGTGAATGTACGTGGGCTGAGCGTATATAGTCCACTGAGTGTGTGATGATAGTGCGAATGTGACTCGGTTGGTCGTATGTATCAGTCGAGCGGGTGCGTGATATTTGATCTTGGGTGTTGGTTGTCGAGCGAGCGTGTAATAGTTGGCTTGATGCTTTAGTCAGTGTGCGATGGTTATTCCTCGAAGGGAGATAGGTAGGGGGGATATCTAGCCTTATAAACAAAAGCAGTGTGAAAATGTCCGGCGGCCTTGACTGAATGCAACACCTGCTACCAGAGTTCGTATGTTCGGACAAGTACCCCGAAAGCCTACCGCAGACATTTTCCACGTCAAACGTGGGAACAAATCGCTAGCCCAAGGTCCTCGCCGCACGAGCCACTGTGTTGTTGTGAATCAAATAGATACATTGTATATCGAGGCACCGTCACTGGCTGCAGAAGTGGAAGTGGGTCGTGACTCTAGTACACGCGAATGAATACCTTGGTTGGACAAATACGCGGCCAATGGAAATTCGAGCATTGCACAACCAACCTCAAGGGCGATGACAACACAACGAGAGATGAACCAAGTATGACGAGTAAATGCTACGGACTGACCTATGCTGACACTAACGATACATTCGTCGCACTGGCGGTCTCGAGGAGCAGATATTAGACATTACGACGTGACGCGAATTCAGCCCACCTCACTGAGCCGCCACACTTTCCCGCGCTTTTCCACTGTCCATCCTGCTGAAGGACAAGATCCTTTCATGCTCCGTAGCCTCCTGCTGTTTGAATTTGGAAATCAGATCCATGGTGCTTCGTCTAACGCTAACCAAGCTCCGCTCCTCGAAAGCGCTGTCATCTTGACCCAGCGAGCCGAAGCTCCTGGCGCGGCTCCCATTGCTCATCTGACTCATCTGACTAGCGTTGCGCGTGTGTTTGCGCAGATGAGTAGGCAAAGTGCGCGAGTGCACGGACACCTGCCGGTTATCGAATGAGTGCCGATTCGGACGACCAAAGTCCTCGGGAACTCGGTTCGTATCCATACTCAGACGGGGGTATGCGTCGACGCAGTTCTCGTAATAGGTAGACCAGACACGTGCTCGATCGTTTCCGTGCTGCGCATCAGCTGCGCCATCGCCGAATGACATCTCGTTGAGATTGGGCGCAGAAGAGTTGCGCCGTGGACGGAGTGTTGCCATGGAATCCTCCGCTCGTAGATTGCCCCTGGATTTAGTCGTCTTCTTCAAGGTTTCTTGCCTCAGCACAGACTGGTCATCACCTGGGATATAGGTGTCAACGTCTCTGTGAGCTTCACCCGCCCACACATCAGGCAAGAGCTCGAGCTCAGGGTGCTCAAGAATGCCGCCAGATGCGATGGAACTGCGGTGTCCTCTGCCATGCCTGCGAAACTCTGTGCTCTGGCTCCTGAACATCTTGGTATAGTTCTTCATGAGGGTCTTGCCGAAAGTCATCGAGTTGCTCTTCGCTACACGACCACTGCCAACCTTCTTCTTCTTCTTTTTCTCGCCAGGCAGGAGCGGAGTAGAAGGTCTTCTCTCTGTAGGGTCGATCAAGTCCTCGTCATCCGTTGCTGAAGCAAACTTGATCGCCGCCTCTAGTGCAAAGTCGCGAGGCTGGACGTTGTCAGCCTTTCCGGCAGAGGTGGTACGGTCATGGCGCGTGTGCGAAGGGTAGCGACCCCAGGCCCCGACGACATCTGTGCTGTCGCCTTGCCGCTCAAATGCATTTGCCACTTCTTGTCCAACGCTAACATCATCACGCCCTACCATAGCACTGCGACGAGACACCATTTTGAACAGCCCCTCGGAGCGCTCTTCACCAGGTGTTTCGGCATGGGGATCCAACGTCGATACCCGTGTGCTAGACCCATCATCAGCTCGGCTTGCTGGATCTAGGCCTTCGACACTGATGCGTCTAACGGAAACGCTGCCGCTGCGCTCGCGGAAAGGGCTTGCATGAACAGCAAGGTCCCTGTTCTTGGGAAGATAGAGAGATGCTTTCTCGTCTTGATGCGCTTGCAAAGCGCGATCCCATACATGATTGGCACCTTTGTTCTTCCCGAGTGCGTCTTGTTCAGCCTGCATGCTTATCAATGACCGTGACTGACGACGTCCATGATTAACAGGGAGCTCCAGCGTATCAGATGGACCGTCCACAGCGGCAAGCGCAATGATCGAAGAGGTAGAAGCTTCAGACTGGAGATTCGCTTCACTCTGACTGCGCAGACTCAGGCGCTTCGGGTTCAAGAACTTGATAATAGATGCCGACTGTGTCATCTTCTTCTTGGGCGGAGATGGGCTGAACTCTTCCCGAAATTTGGAGGTCTTGGTATCAGCAACACTGTTCTTGCGTGCTAACGGCACTGGCGGCGCAAGAAGCGCAGGCTCAACCGCATGACCAGTGACCGTTGCAAGATTGGTAAGACCATGTCGTTTAGTTGGTCTTGGTGTGTCTTCGTTGTCTGTAGGAAAGGAAGCAGAACGTCGAGGCCGTCGTATGTTGACAGAAGAGATACTGACCGGACGATTCTCAGTATCGGTGCGCGGTAGAGTCGTCACCGATCCTCCAAAACTGTCAGGTGGGCTTTGAGGCCGACTCGAGTAGATGGAAGACGCAACATCAGGTCGGGTATCAAGATCGTTCGGCAATACCTTACCCCATCTACTCGGAACCTTTGAGCTGGCAAAGCCTGAGCTCGATGTTTGCCGGTCATGGCGGGCTAGGTGCTTACTTCGTGGGGAAGTTCGGCTCTGGTCTGAGACAGTGCGTTCACGGAACGCGCGAGGCGGAGTTGGGAGCTCTGGTGCATCGGCAAGTTGGTCCCATGAGAGAAGAGACCCGGAGCGTAGATGATGTGAGATGCGCATGCTGTAAAGATGGACAGACCGACGTGGGTTGTCATCGTCGTCATCGTCCTCACCGTTATGTGCCCCTCCTCGTGCCTTTCGCGGTGAATCTCCACGGAGAGTGCCTCTGATGGATGTCGACGGCCTTGGGGTTGCAGTGGAAGTGGGTTGTTGAACGCGGATCTCAATGAGCCGAGCAGAAGGAGAAGCAGTCGGTCCAAGGGCTCGGTGCGACGATACTGAAGCGGAGCTACTTCGTTTCTGGTGTCGCTTGTGGCCGTCGTTGTTGAAGGTGGTAACAGATGCTTGTGGGCTGATATGGCGTGGAGGCACAGGAAACTGCGAAAGACGGAGACTCTTATGCATTATCTCAGACCATGGTATGCCAGCTGAGTCGTGGTCGGTAAGGCTTGGTAGTCGTAATGGTGAGAGAGGAGAGGGCTTCGGCAAGCCCATGGATGTAGCCGAATGCGAGCGTCTTACTCTGTTGTCCTTTCCACCAGGCGAATCCGATCGCAGATTGGGCGTGCTGAACACTTGGCTGAACCGGTGGGAAAAGGGACCGGCCTGTGGTTTGTTGATACTGTAGGGAGGGAGGTCGTCGTTGAGGTCGCCGCTGGTGCGGCCGTTTCTCGTGGAGTCTGGTGTTGTTTTGCTGGTGACTGTTAGTATGGTGCGATAACGAGCTCGCAATATCTCACCTTCCGGTAGTGGTCGTCCAGTCGATGCTGTGGATGCTTGGCCGCTTGATAGGTGATTTCTTGCCAATGTTGTTTGCAATTTCGTCAAGTGCCTCAGCATCTGAATCATAACCGCCCTCATCAGGCTTCTTGTCGCTGAGGAGATCCTTGCGTAGGTCATCTTTGGTAATCTGAAGCTGCTGATTCGTTCCGTCTTTCAGCTGCTTCACGACAGTGCCGGCAGCCGGTGTGATGTTCCTCTGCTTCGGCTGCAGATGTGGTGATGAAACGGTCGGAGCTTTCTTAGGAAGCTCTTTCGAAAACTTGCGTCTGATCAGAGAACGCATGCTTGTCATCTTGTGTAGACTGCGGATGCTATGCATCGAAGGACGACTGAAGCGTGCACGAAGCGTTCGCATTGGCATGGCTCGGCCCTCGTTGGAGTCGCGGGCATTGTGGAAGATCTCATGCAGCTCAAGGAGATCTTCTGAACGGGCACTCGTGAAGCGTGAATTGGGTGAGCTAGCATCTTTGGGTAGGAGTGGCCTGTTGACCGGTGTAGGCTGACTGACGCGGGCGTTGGGTAGCTCGGGCGAATCTGAACGATCGTCCTGCTCGGCCGTACAGCACAGCTTGGTCGCCATGATGGCGAGGTGGTGAAGGAAGGATGAGTGGGTGGCGTCACATGGAAAGTTGCTGGTTTGTTGATGGCTGCGTCAGTGCACGTGGAGTGCTTGCCCAAGGTCGGGAGCTGGGAAAGAGGGATGGAAACAGGACAGCTTTCCAATGCCAACATGAGCTTGTGGAAGTGCCAATGGTTGCAGAAGACATGGTAACGTATTGGGAAGTAGTCGATGACGAAGACTAAACATAATGGCGTGAGATGCTGGATTGGTGAAGCAGTCGCGGCTGCATCTATGTTGTGGCCTCATGGTGTGGAAGGAGCGTGTCATATGCCGTTCATGGCGACTTCCCAATGCAGTGGCTATCCAAGCATACAACACAAATCTGAGGCAGCCAAAGTGGCGTTTGGTCGCCATATGCATGCCCTCTGGTGTTGCGTCTGAGAGACTCGAATATGCATCACCGTTGCACTTGCCATGTACGTGGTTGCATTTCAGCTCATCATCTTCTTGCCGCTAGCGTCCTCGCTGTATAAGCCCTGGTCTTTGATCCAAGCGGCGACGCCTTCAGTGCACAACTCGCCTACTGCGTCCCAGTCACCTGCGTTGGCTGCCTTTCTCACTCTGGTAGAGCTTATACCAACGCCTTCCTCGGCTTGCAACATATCGATGTTGTTGCCCCAGGCAGGCTCAAAGCCAGCCTTTCTCTGGTTGCCATCTTTCAGATCCTGCAGGTATCTCTCCTGCTCCTCCGTTGTACCAAATTCATTGGACGACTCGTCGCTCGGGTCCGTGGGTCGCTGGGTCACGCGCAGCTTGTGGCCGGCATCGAAGAAGGGCTTGAGGGCCGAAAGCGGTGGGTCGTACTTGGGGTAGTATTTGGGGTTGCAAAAGCGGATCAAGGTGTCGTAGCCGACGAGGTGGATGTGGATGGGTTGCGACGCGTAGAATGGTGGTGCGGTCTCGGCTATGGCAACCGACTTGTCACTGTAGTATGGTTCCTTGGTTAGGCCAATGTCTATCGACACGTTGGACACGTCATCGTTCGTCGCAGGCGACGCGCTCTTCAAGCTTCGCGACAGGTCCTCGGCAAACACAGTCATGAGGGCGATGCGCTGCACAAAGCTTGCCGGACTTGGTGCCTTGTCCGCATTGTGGGTGCTGAACAGCAGTAACAGCCGGTACGGGCTCTTCTCTACGGGCGTCGACTGCTTCAGGGCCGATGTTGCGAGGGTGAGATGTGCAATGGAGGGTGGGTTGAAGGAAGAGTCGAGGATGTAGAGCGTCTTGGGCTGCGTCGGCGTGTCGTTGACTGTGCGCACGACTCGGAACTTGGCGGGAGACGAGGTGAATGAATGCAGCGCTGATTCGAGATCAGGTAGCAACCCTCTTACTGACGCGATTCGCGATGCCATGTCAGCCATTGTGGTTGCGATGCTTCAGCCATGCGCTGAGCTCAAAGCGCGCGGGGAGCTCTTCTCGCGTCCGGCACGTCATGGCTCTCACCCCTGCCCTCTTGCAACACCAACACCACAACCTCCTGCATCCCCAATAACGCCACAGTTACGCTCTCTTTCCGGAACTTCACATCCAGTCCCCACGATTATTTTCGATAAGGGCTCTGCCAGACATGTACAATCTCACATTACAGTGTTGCTTCGATGACACCCTCACAGGAGCGGCAATCCCCTCGGAAAGCGTTCAAGTGGATCCCGCGCCACTTTCCCATTGGCTCTTCACGATGGTCTGAGCTGGCGGGAAACCTGGAAGCCCTGCGCATCCGTGACAATGGCCAAAATGCGACTTTCAGTATTTGCATCTGCATCTGCATCAACCCCGGGCAAACAATCTCCATCGCGCTGACTTTGTTGTGGCGGAAGGCGGCGCATGAGCTTTGCGACTCATCCACTGATACCTCTTCAGTAGCTTTGCATCGCTTGTCAAACCGCCAGATCCTCATCTCTCTAGCCCAATACATTGTTCCATCAGCCTAGACCAGGTATCAACCCGTAAGCGATTGGTGGCCATTTCCATCTGTCACACCATGGCTTCATTCTTTTCGTCGAATTATAGGCAATATAAGAAGGACACAGGTTGGTCGACCGCTTAATTGGACCTTCCTCGATTAACGTATCCAGAATACATCGCGGGATGGCTAGCAGCAACCGCCGAGAAAGTGGGCTACCAGCGCAGTAGCTGTCTAGCTCCTACACAGTCAACTCCGCAGCCAGCTAAACGACTCAAGGGCAAGGCGAGGAAAGAAGCCCAACAAGCTGCTGCCGCCTCCGCGAAAACCTCCGCAGATACCTATCGCATCAATGTCGGAGAGTTTGTGCCCATGGCAGAAGCCATCGCGAAGAAAGTTCCCAAGGTTGAGGTCCCGGGAGCGCTGAGCAAACTGTTCGATCGTGCCATCCAGGCTCGAGAAAAAGCAGCAACTTGGTTCAAACAATCGCATAGCGACACGGTCCTAGACGAGAGTAACCAGACCCATGCTCACTTCGTCGACATTCTTAGAAATGCTGCTGATATCCTTCAGCCGCTGGTTAAGGAGTCTGTGCCTCGTGCTCAAAGGAAGGAGCCAAGTCAAAAGTCCGACGTTGACTCCCTGCGAGAGATGAAGAATACTTTCTCCAGTCTCTCAGTGGACCCTGAAAACGCTGCTGAAGAGGCTGAGCCTGAGGATGAGCTTGAGGAGGAGCCTGCCCCCAGACCAGATGACTCGATGGAATCGCTACCTCCTGTGAACCCTGTTGAAATCCAGCAAGACGAGTCGGAAATCGAATCCGAGTTCTTCTTCGCTATCCAGTCGTTCATTACCAACATGCATGAGCTTCGCGACATTGTTCAGGAAGTCTGGTTTTCATACAAGGATGGCAAAGTCGACTTAGTGAACGCTTCTCTCATCGCGAACACAGCTATCGACTTGGTGCGGCACGCTGAGTCCGAATTTGATCTAACGCTTGTACGCCCAAAGAAATACCCTCAAAAGGATTTTCCCGTATGGGGTAAGTCATAGATTGAACCTTTCGATATCACAGCCGTTGACGCTTCGCAGTACTACCGGCTCTTTTGTTGATCAGTCAGCATCCGGACATGATCGGCCCATCCGATCTTGTGGACTTCCTGTTTCCCAGTGGCCTTATGATGCCTGGCTCTCATGCGTGCTCACAAATTTACTGGTGTATGTGGCCAGTTTACGCCGGCCTAAAATACTACCTGGATGCAGTCAGGACTTCGAAGAAGCCTAGAACGGATATTCCCATCGTTTCGAAATCTGCGTTTAATCCAGTCGGTGGCGTCCACAAAGATACCTACCGCACGCTTGAATTGGCCCGGATGTTCCGACACACTACTTCGCGCCATGACGAGACAATAGCTATGGACGAAGTATCCCGTGGTATGGCGCATATGTTTAAACATCGCCAGATCCCTATTTGGACTACTGTAAGTACCTATGATGAAACAAAGCGCATGATATACTGATATACGGGTAGTTTGGGATACAAATACTGCTCGACATACAAGACATTCTAACTAAAGACCATCTGCACGATCCGTTCGATGAGCTGAATGTGCGCGTAGATCGGGAGGTGGCTATGAAAGAGGCGCTGGAGCGTAGCTGGATACAACCCTTCCCGTCTGAGGGACATGCAGCGGATGTTCGAAAGGACATGGCCACGGACCTTACCTATACCAAAGCAGTCGCGGATGATCCATGCGAAACCCTGAAGCCCAATCCGATTCGATGTGGACTCTTGATGTACGACGCTTATCTGCAACTCAACACCTCAGGTTATCAGCTAGAACGCGCGTTGGGTCAGATTTGCGTGATGACACACTTATACGTTGCTACCAAGCTATTGCATCCTGAAAGCCCTGTATGGCCGGATATGGAATACCTCATCCACCAGCAAGACGAAACGAGGCTTTTCTTTGGTGGTGCCCCCCAGACTCTCGGTGAGTCCCTTCGCAAGGTCTATCTAATGGTAGGACGGACTGCATCCGATGCAGCCCGTGAGCCACGAGGAAAGAAGACTTCCAAAACGCTGAAGGAAATGCGGAAGCTAAGAGACGGCCGTTGGTTACAAGAACCCAGTATCCTGGCTCCGATCTTCCTGGAGCGAAGTTTTGGATGGGCAACTACCGACGCAGCTGTTGACGGTACGTACACATTTAACGTGAGCAGCTTGTCAGAAAGACACTGACGCTCGATACACAAACACAGATAAAGTTAGACAACTCAACAACACCCTTCGATCGGAAACAGAGCTCGTTCGCCTAGCCAAAAAGTTCAACAGTTCGCGCGACCAGGTATGGTGGACACTGGCAAGCCGTCGCTGGCGCCCATACATCGAAGAGCACTCCGCAAACGACAACGGTCCTACCGCCCTCCTCCGCGACCTTATTCTCTGGCTAGAAGGCGATGCCATGGACCTCTACTTCAACTGGCAAGCTCTGCAAGACCAATGCGCAAAGGTTTGGCACCACCTCGAACGCTCCCTCTCCATTGACCCCTCCTGGGACAACAAGTGGAGCCAAGATCCGCGGATGGGTATGTATATTCTGGAAGGCGCCGCCGCCGACGAGGAGCACTGGGGCTACATAGCAAAAGACGACAAAACCTTTGCATCTCCTTTGCGAAAAGCACACGACGCCATCCAAAAAGTCATCATGGAAGTCCAGCCAGAACCCCAAACCGCCCTCGGTATATTCGACAAAGACCCCAGAATGTTGGATGGCTGCGTAACTCACGGCGGCGAAGTCTGCCTCGCCCGCCTCGCAAAAGAAAACAAAACCTTCGTCACCTCCGTCTTCGGCGGCCAAGACCACCTTCTTTTCCTCGACTTCTACAAAAACTGGCCCGAACTGGCCAAGGAGAAATTCGTATACTCGAACGTCGTCCAAAGCGTTGCAAATGCCGGCCGTGATATGAATGAAGCAAAGGAAGCAGAGATAAAGAAGAAGACTGAAAGCATGACGCGCTTCTACGATCCTGAGGATGATAAGTATTATCGCATTCAGGATCACACTTTGGTATCGGATGACGAGGACGATGATCCTTGTGCTGATTGTCCGAGGTGTAAGAGAAGGAAGTTTTTGGGGCATCGGTATCCGACTTATGCGGGGCCGCATCATGGGGAGGTGGATCGGGAGTTGTGGGATGAGGATAGTGAGCGGTTTACGGATAGTGAGGAGGATGGGGCGTAGGTGGAGGTGTTGGTAGCGGGGTGCGGGGTTGAAGGAGCCGAGGAATCTACAAGGTTTGTTGGATACATCACCGTGTATAATACTGTCGGGATAGTCATCTTGTCTGATGCCCACAGGTGTTGGGTCTACGGGTGGACATCTGGAAGGCGCTATGTCTAAAGGAGCCTAGCGGCCATCTCGGTCGCCAAGCCTTTCCCGAAAGGCCTGCCGTGTCCCGAGGTCTCATGCTGCAACCAACCTTGCCACCACTGCCACCTGACATCGCGACCCATTCAACACAACCGCAAACGCAATTAACGATGACCGTATATTGTGTCGCATTCGCTCGTCGCTACGATATTTCATACACTCACTCATCATCGACACTAACGTAATTCGGCTGTCGCAATCACGCGTGACGAACGCGTCTTGACGTGACGGACCTAGCTAAGACTATTGACATCGCGTCACGAATGCTGGACAGCATCTACGGAACTTATTCGCAAACCGGCGCGCCGCTTCACGGGCATCGTCTGTTCGGTCTACCTCCCATTCATTCTGACCAAGTTGACGTCAACGGGCGTTTCGCATTCGCGGTCTTCGGACTGCGTTTGTGGGTTCAGTAGCCGGGGCTCTCCCTCCATCTCCAGATGAATGGCTGCTGAACAAAGGCAACGCCCGAGAGTAATGCTGATTCATCCTGGTGGGCCTGATCTGCTTTGCGGTGACAGCTCGTCGGTGATGTTGAGGCAATGAGCCTATCTGGCGGCTTTACCCTGCTGCTGCATCCTCTTTGTTCCTGGTCCTCGGAGCAGTTGAGCATCGATGGGCGCACGGCATAGGTGGGATTGACGTTTCGTTTCAGCTCATACATTTCCTTCTCTCCTTCCCGGCAACATGCCGTTATTTGCGGTTCCGCAGGTCTTCTGGTTGCCTAACATGTGGTCGTCGCAGGCTACACCACCGTTATGCGTAATACCGGATCAGATTCCCGGGGCCTGAACTTGTTTGTTCTCAGTCATGATTGGTTTCCGCGCACCTTCACGTCATCTGCCGATCCATGCCCGCTTCGCATGGCTAGGCAGCCATCTTCAACAAGAGAACACGGACTCGCACAACTTCATCCGTCAACTTTCATCGTCAATATGCAATGCTATACGCGCGAAACCTTCATGGAGGAGTATACCTTCCCTTTCAAGCCGGCGAAAGATTTTGAACGCGCTGGCATCCCCGCTCAATATGCCTCTGGTCACCCAAAGGAGTGGTCGCAAACGCGCGATGTTATCAACTTCAGCGCCGATCTGCCACAACAATCCGAGATTACATACCGAAGTTACGATACCGCTGTGAGCTCTGACAAGAAGTTGCTGGCCATCAGCAGTAACTTGGGGCGAATCTTGGTATACAATATCCAGACCCGACAGCTGTGCGAGGTCCTCGAAGGAGCTGGATCGGTGGCGTTCCGACCTTCTGATGCCAATGGACAAAGTCATGCAGAGATCGAGCAGACCTCCGGTGCAGGGACTCCGAGGCCTGGCTACACCCTGGTGAGCTCCATCGCCGATGAGACTCAGCGTCGCGAGCGTACGACCGATCAACTCATTCTTTGGGATCTAGACCAAAACGGCCGCACACTCGACAAAGAAGAGCCGATCGATCCCTCGGTCTGGGCTACGAAAGCCATCGATGCAATTGCCTCCGAACTTGCAGCAAACCACGAATGGACCAGGGAGTTCATCGATGCGTCCTCGCTCCATACAGAGTTCGTGAAAGCGCTCAGTCACGTAGCCGCCGACCATAGCAGGCGCCACAACACCATCATTGATAACGCGGCATTGGGCGGCTTCGGGTCTAAATGCTTCAGCAGGGACGGCAGACTGATGCTGTACCGTTCGAACAACCGTACGACTCAAGGCGGCATGCGCCCAGCAGAAGACTTGCCGCTCGTCGTTATCTATGATGTCGAAGCAGGTAAAGAGCTGCATCGTCTTACTGGACACACGGATGCCATCATGTGGTCAGCTATGAGCCCGGACATGGAGTGTGTTGCCACCGTGTCTTGGGATGGCTCGCTACGCATGTATTCCGTCTCGACTGGGGCTCTCATTTGGGCTACAGACAAATCAGGTGGTCAAAGTTGGGCCGGCGCATTCTCGTAAGCATCCAATACATACTACACTTAAGACATATGCTAACTTAGCTTACCAACCTATAGGCCAGACTCAAAGCTTATCGTCTGGAGCACTAAGAGTGGCTCAGTGGTGCAGGTTCACGATGTCTCTGACGGGCGAAAGGTAGCAGTCATGCCAGAGAAGTTCTCCCGCTGGTGCCGGTACTTTGACTGGCATCCAACGCGGCCAGAGATTGCGCTTTGCGCTGGTAAAGAAGCATATGTCTGGAACCCCTTGGATGGTCCCAATGGCAAGATACTTCAGCATTTCAGCATCGAGGGCAACGAACGACTGAGTATGACTGAGATCCAAGCTGTTCTATGGATGAATGAAGGTCGATTACTGGGTATCGAGTCGAGCGAAGGGTCGAGCCTGATCTACGACACTGAAAGCAACGCGAAAGAGCTGTTCTGGCGACCTGCTGGCACGATGGCTAGTTATATTACGGGCAGTCTATGCGGTATGTTCCGAGACAAGGAAGAACAGGATGTATACCTCAGTGTCGATGGCGATGGAACCGCGCGGTTCTGGCGGACAAGTGTCCCAGCTCTTCCGTCGTGGTGGGACAAAGAGCCGATTCCAGTCGTCACAAAGAAAGCATTCCCCGAGACCGGGAAGTATGTCAAAATTACGAAGACATCGGGCAAAGCAACTTCACAGGATGAAGCTACTGAACAGAGTTCGGCTGAAAAGGGTGCGGCGTTGTAGACTGCTGAGAAGAGTCCTACGCCAGTGGACAAACGGTACCTCGGCTTTGAGTTCGTCGAGGCTCGTATGGAGAGCTTGTATCATGTTCAGTGTTGCGATAGTGTTTTGAGCGCTCGTCATGGTAATGCACCCCACCCTTCCCGCTTTTTGCTTTTTTCGCCAGTCTGACTGCATCACCCAATATTTCGAACGTACCAATTACAACCAACAACAAATTGACACTTCACGATACCCAACATCTTCTGCAGGGCTGCAGCACTGGGCTTACCCAGGATGGGGGAACCGGTAGCGAGTCTTGGTCACAATCAATGTCAGTGGCTGTGGATACAACGGATTTCGGCGCCGGCACGGTACAGTCTTCCTTGTTACCCGTGATCACACAATCTTGCGAACAGCTGACACACTGCTTTCGGCACATCGGCGCATACGCCACCATACACTTTCCGTTATCTTCGCCGCTGTCCCACACTAATCGGTTGCTCGGATTGCGCAATCCGGATCGTGTGCGCATATTGACGATGCGAAGATCGTTGAGTTTTCGACATGTTGGGACACGCAGTATTGCCTCACGGCTGGCTAAAGGCGTTGCGGTCCGGGCAACCGTCTCCGCGCTTACGTTGTACCCTTTCAGGCTGAACCCCACACCGCCATTCGCTTAGCCCCACGCGGTGCGGCTTATTGTGCTGTGTACCTTATATGAACCATGGAGGAACAGATGACTGACGTGCGAAAATCCCTCGTCGTCCTTTTCACGATTTGCACGCTGGTCGGACTTTCGTTTTCAAGGTCATCCTAAGCTTGCGCTCTTGCTGCTTCTTCTCATAGGAGTATCGACGACCTTCGTTTGCCTTGCTAGCAATCTTGTCCACGAGCATCGAGTTTGACACTCCTGCTGTAGACTAAACCAGCAGAAACGCTAAGACTTTGTGCCTGTCACGCGTTTTGATTCCGCATTGGTCCCGCGTTCCAATTGACTTGTGCAGTGTCACTAAACACAGTAAGCTACGCCTCCTAAGCCATGTCGGCCGTTACGTCCCTGTATAACCAACCATCCCGTCGTGGTATAAAAGTTTCCCGCGGAGATCACAGGTACTATCCTTGTTCACATTCCCACCATGATACAACCTACCCAAAATGGCGAGCGCTATGAGCTCACAAGCCCCACGGAAATGCCCAAAGCGGGTGCATTCCTTTGGAACCAACGTATGATGATTCAGGTCACATGTCGCGGTTTTGCAACTGCTCAATACATGCAACCCGAACCCGCGAAATATGCCTACGCGCCCAACCTCGAAGCGAAGACGTTTATGCAACCGGAGCAAAACTACTATGCTCACCACCCGGGCCGGTTCGTATACATCAAGGATGAGGAAAACGGCGAGATCTTCTCGGCGCCGTATGAGCCGGTAAGGGCAAAGTTGGATCGCTTCACCTTCGATGTAGGCAAAAGCGACATCAAATGGCTTGTGGAGAAATCTGGCATTCGTGTCGAGATGACCTTCTTACTACCCACCGACGATGTGGCTGAACTCTGGAGCATCAAAGTGACCAACATCTCAGGTCGCAAGCGCAATCTGAGTATTTATCCTTACTTCCCACTGGGCTACATGTCATGGATGAACCAAGAGGCGGAGTGGAATACGAACGTTGGGGGCGTGGTTGGGAGCTGTAAAACTCCGTATCAAAAAGCGGAGGATTACCCGAAGACGAAGTATTTGAAAGACAAGACCTACTTCCTCTGCGAAACCACACCAGTATCATGGGAAGCGAAGCAAGAAGCTTTCGAAGGCGAAGGAGGCCTACAAGCGCCATCGTCACTGAAAGAGTCACAGCTTTCGAATAGCGACGCCCGTTACGAAACCCCGACCGCAGTCGTTCAATACTGGGCTGATCTAGGCGATAATGAGAGCAAAGAGTACAGGTTTCTATTCGGACCTGCGTACGACGAAGCCGAGATTCTCGACATGCGCAAGAAGTATCTCAACAAAATGGCGTTCGCGAAAGCCGCCAAAGACTACGAAGACTACATCCAGCGTGGCAGCGGTTGCGTACGTCTCGAGACTCCGGACAAAGATCTCGACAACCTGGTTAACAACTGGCTGCCCCGACAATTGTACTACCACGGCGACGTAAACAGACTGACGACCGATCCGCAAACGCGAAACTACCTCCAAGACAACATGGGCATGAGCTTCATCAAGCCGGAAGTAGCGCGCAAAGCCATCACGACAGCGGTTGGCCAGCAGGAGAAGAACGGCTCCATGCCAGATGGTATCCTTCTAGCCAAGGGAGCGGTACTGAAGTACATCAACCAAATCCCTCACACCGACCACTGCGTCTGGCTCCCCATCGCCCTCGAAATCTACCTCAGCGAAACCGGCGACTACGCGCTGCTAGACGAGAAGGTAACCAGCATGTACGGCGACACATTCACAGTCTTCGAGCGTTTCAGCCGCGCCATGGACTGGCTCCTTTCATCAAACGCGCGAGACGACCGCGGACTCTCCTACATCGCGCAGGGCGACTGGTGCGACCCGATGAACATGGTCGGTCCCAAAGGCGTCGGTGTATCAGGCTGGCTCACCGTCGCAACCGCCTACGCCGTGAATCTATGGGCGCAAATCTGCGAAGACGCCGACAAACCTGACGTCGCGAAGAAATACCGCACCGGCGCTGAACAAGTCAACGAATCAGCTAACGAGCATCTCTGGGACGGCGACTGGTTTGCCCGCGGCATCACAGACGACAACGTAACATTCGGCATCAAAGACGACAAAGAAGGTCGTATCTGGCTGAACCCGCAAGCCTGGTCCATCCTCGGCGGCGCAGCCTCCTCAGAGCAAATTTCGAAAATCCTGCCCCAGGTCGACGAGCAACTCACAACGCCCTACGGCGTCGTCATGTTCGGCCCGCCCTTCACCGCCATGCGCGAAGACGTCGGTCGCGTAACGCAGAAGTATCCTGGTCAAGGCGAGAACGGCTCCGTGTACAACCACGCCGCTGCCTTTTACGCCTGGGCCCTTTACGGCATCGATGAAGTGGACCGCGCGTATGCTACGCTCCGCGCTATGATCCCTGGTCCTGATGAAGAGGATTTGATTCGCCGGGGTCAACTGCCCATTTTCATTCCTAACTACTACCGTGGCGGGTATGGGATTAAGCATCTTGACCGCACGGCTGGTCGCTCGAGTCAGTTGTTCAATACTGGGACTGTGAGTTGGGTGTATAGGTGTTTCATCGAGGGACTGTGTGGGTTGAGGGGTGTGAGGGAGGGTCTGAAGATTGCGCCGAAGATGCCGAGTGATTGGGATGAGATGAAGGTGAGGAGGGAGTTTAGGGGTGCGGTGTTTGATGTGCAGATTAAGAGGGGGAATGTTGAGGATGTCAAGGTTGTGGTTGATGGGGAGGAGGTCGAGGGGTGCGTTGTCAAGGATGTTACGGCTGGGAAGACGTATAAGGTCCTTGTTGAGGTATCGAGGGCGGAGAAGACTGCGGTGAATGGGACGAAATCGAATGGGACTAGGACGAATGGAGGACTGACGAATGGGTCGGCAACGAATGGGAACGGTACAAATGGCACGAATGGCACGAATGGCACGAAGTAGAGGATTCATAGTTGGGCGGGAATGTCAAGGCTTCATCATTTTAGGTTCTTACCATCGCAGTTCATCGAAAACCCTTCACTTAATGCCGTCGAGACGTGAGAATTCAAGTGACGAATACGCTTTCCCTAACGCGAAAAGAACATATCCACACTATTCCTCCACGCACAATCCGCAACCTCCTCAACGCCAACACCCTTAATCCCCGCAACAACCAATGCCACCTTTTCCACATTGCAGCTCTCATTCCTCTCCTTCACCATATCGCCCATACTGAACTTATCCTTCTTCTTGCTCGCCCAAGACCACTTCGTCGCATTCTGCAAATACGCTTTTGCAACTTCACTAGAAGCTTGGATATCGCCCCAAGGGGCATCCGTTTCAATCTGAAGCTTATCCAATGGCACGTGCCTAATCATGTCCAAGCTATCGCGATCTCGGAAAGCGAAGTTATTAACACTAACATGTAGGCCCATGTCGGTCAAAATCTGCATCTGCGCTGTGGTACCGACGAAAGAGTGGACTAGGCCCGATCGTAAAGGCAGCCGGTCCATGTAGGGTTCGAGTATAGCAACGAAGTCTTCGAATGCGGCGCGACTGTGGAGGAAAAGGGGTAGTTTCCATCCCGCGCTCACAATCATATCGAGCTGGCGCCTGAAGACGCGTATCTGAACATCTTTTGGGGCTTCGGCCAGCTTGTCATAGTCGAGGCCGAGCTCTCCGAAAGCGGCTAGGAGGTGGGGCTCTTCGTTGATGGTCGTCGTGATGCTGTCAGACAGGCCCTTGTAGTATTCTTCGCCACCTTCATGCGCTTCGACGGCATGGTATGGGTGAACACCGATTGTGACTCTGCATTGCTCCGGTCGTTTTCGCGCTATGCCGAGATTGAAAGACGCGTCGGAGGCGTACATGCCTGTCAGCATGACTTTTTCTACCCCAGCGGCCAGTGCGCGGTCGAGCACAGCATCGAAGTCTGGCGCATGGTACTGTTTGCCCCGGTAGATGCCGGCGAACTCTTTGGCGGTTGCGGTTACGGCGACCTGGATACATCGACGTGTTGGTTCAGCCAAGTCGCGTCAACACGGGAATGGGTGGGCGCGTACGTCTGCGTATCGGAGCTTTCTGGGAGGTGCAGAGGGTGAATCACGGGGAATACCCTCTAGTAGCGCTGATATTGACATCTGGGAGTTACGGTGAAGTATTGTAGTTGGCTGCACGTCGGGATGGTGCTACTCTTCAGGGTGCGCCACTCTCGGAAGTGACGATTCCGATTTCGGAACATCGAGGTCACGTGCAGTAAAGTGGATCATGTCGCTTGGCTTCAAGCCGTAGCTGCTTTCTGCCCGCATGCATCGTAGATGTACCACTTTTCATAGAAACTGTGGTAAATCAATTATTCTATTTCAGAGTTGTGCTCATAGATACAGTCTAACCCGAACAACAGCCACGTAGCCTCCCTTTGGGCAGAAGTCTAGCTTTCTCTACTATCACAAGGGCTAGCGGCATTTAATGTTAACAAGGATATGTAGTTAAATTACAATTCTAAAGGCAATAGAGGTAGAAGAGAGTACTATAGTGTGTGTATATTATATAAGCAATAATAACGCTAAGGTGCCTTATATACTCTGCCTCTAACTTATATTACTATATACGCGAAGTTGTACTCTAGAACTATTACTTCTATTCTATAGTATACTTAATAACTTATTGTAATAAGCAACTTACAACTTCTAAAATCTATATGCACTTATACAATTAGGTCCTCTTAAAAAAAGAGAAGTATCGTTAACACAAGAGCTCTCTACTATTAGTATTTGCGTTTCTTTCTTCTCCGTAGCACTTCACCTTTTTTTGGAATTTTAACTCCGCCGTGCTGCGCTCAACCTTAACCATGTATGCGAAAGCAGCTTCCTAAAGCTCCGTCTGCCGTCCGAATGATCGCCCACCTGACTCGAGGCGTTGCCACGAGCCGAAGATGACACACTTGTCCCAAGGCCGCTGTCGCTAGGAGTAGCCATATGCAGACCCTGACTTGACTCCAGTAGTAGCTGTGGCTGTTCTGCAAGCTCTTCTTCGGGTATGGATTCGGCATTGGAAGGCCACCGTAGGGGAAACTTCCAACTGTGCCCGAAGATCATCGCTCCATGCAAAGGAAACGGTTCGTTCGGGCTCCGCAAAGCTCGGGCGAAGATGTTGGGGAAATTAGTCGGAAGCAGGACTTGGACACGGTCGCATGGTTTAGCCTTTCCACAATGACACTTCTCGAAGATCTTGTCCGGCACGTGCCAGTATAGATTTCTCGTCAACCAGAATCGGTTATTGGCTGCAGGCGAACCCTTGTACGCACTCTCTCTTATGTCTTTGATGACTGCAGTCGTAGTAGCAAGTAGGTCCTTTCCCTTTGGTAGAATCGGCCATCTAGTGCAGGTATAGCCCACCGACGCATCAGAGCCGGCATTACTACCCTTAATTGCACTTGAAGCCTGTAAGTCGTTATTTCTCCCACTTGCGGGATCGATTGCATCGGCTGAAACCTCTCCCTCAGATCGGTCCGTGAGCGGGTGAGTCTCAGCGGGAACTGCAACGCCGTCTTGTCCTTCGCCAACTCGGCTCTTGGCCGAAGATTCCCTTCCAGATTGGGCAGTCGCTGTGGGTTGCACGATTTCCCCAAAGCCCACGCCAAAGAGCGTGACGGCCTGAATGGACCTTGCAAGGTCGACCCAGCCAATCCCGGTGTCCAGAAGGGACACTGATCTTGGCCACAAGCTTTCTTCTAACGTAGCTACTTCCATGAAGTCCCACCCAACGAGATGTCTTCTCGTCGAGGCACGGACTCTTGCTCCGAACCCGTCTGCCCTCAATGTATCTTCCTGCAAGTCGAAAGCCGCGCTCAGAATGCCGAAAATATCGCTGACGAGATCCACTAGGTGTTCGAACGTCTGGTGTCTTTTGACTGTTGACTTTGGCTCGTCGCTACCTTCGGTGCTTGTTTCGATCACTGGCCTGTTCCATCTCTCATAAATCCGAAGGTCCATATTGCTCTTGTTGCGAAGGAAAGTATCCGCCGCAGTCTTCCCCGTATGCGCCGGGTTGGCCTCTTTGGTCTCTTTGTCTCCAAAAATAACTTCACGACCCTTTGCCCTCCGGTGGGCGACGTGCGCCCGGACGAGGTGAAGCAGTGCGCTCAGCCCATCGACAAGCCAGGCGCGGCGGTCTTCCGGCTCATAGAATACTACGAATCGCCGCTCCGCCCACTCGAGCTGCTTGTAGTACTCTGATGTCTTTTGGACCCGGACAGGCTTGTCCTTCTTGCCGATAGCTGCCGAGACCGCTACGGGTACAAACTTGCCCCCCGAGAAGGTGATACGATCAAACTCAAATTGGGAGCCGGGTTCTTCAAGCCTCGTTCTGTCGATTAAATAGTTCGCTTCTTTGGTGCCTTTCACACCAAGATTATCAGTAGATATACTGGATGGTGCGATTTAGCTTGCTACGACTGCGACCATGACTTACCGGCATTGTTTCTAGCGAGCTCGCACCAACCTACGATATGGCGGGCTGAACTGATGCCCGACAGAGTTAGGTGTTTTGTGAGGTCAAAGTCTCCGACAACCTCATGAACGCGAGGGTCTGTATAGGAAATCCGACTCCCGTCTTCATTGAACAGAACATGCCAGTACACCGTGCCATTGGAGTACTTCGTTGGTACTAAAATCGTACAGAATCCCTTGATGAAAACTGTATTGCCAAAGGCGGCCATGTTTCGTGACCCCAGTAGCGCTGTCAGCACGCCGAGCGAGCATTCAAGGCCTGGTTCGTATCCCAATTGACGGCGTCGTACAGGAAACCCGGTAACAACAACCGGATTCCAGAAGAGATTGTGCCAGCACTGTCCTGTGGAGCACAAGAAGATGTCTGAATGTTCGTGGATAAAGTCAGCCCGAAATGACTTGCCATTGGTTTCAGCACTGATTTCAAGGATAGGTCTGATAGCCACGATCCTGTTCCTCGGTGATGATCGTAGAGCCGCCGTCATCCATCCGTATACCTCTCCGACTTCGACAATAGTCTCTACCACTCCAGATGCCTCCACGGAAAAGCATCCAGATGGCTCAGACCATGCTGTAATCATCGTGCTGTCAAAAAGCTTGACTACACATGGTTTAGCAGACATACTAAACAGATTGTGAACAATTGACTGACTGGAATGCCTCAAGCCTGGCTCACCCATTACAACATGCCTTACTAGTGCCATCAGATTTCCCCCAAGCAGGGGCCATGTGCGGCTGAGATATTCCGCGCATGGCATCGTTTCTGTGTCCCCATTGACATCCTGTACAATTACAATTGCTTCTTCTATCGCATCGTCAGGCTCTTCAGCATATTCTTGCTGGGAAACAAAGGCGAGGGGATCCCAGTTGGATTTGAAGACCATTGAACATTTTGGTGGGCCATTTAGGCTGCTGATAACACGATTCTGCCTTTGAGCGTACAAGGCCTGCCTGATTTGAGTGGCAATAGCATGCATCCTGTTGGCCTCCGACGTCGTAAGACTCGTCTCTCGATACACTTGACGGACAAGCCACTGAAACGCCGTAGACGTAGTGATAGCATTCCGATACATTGCTAGACGCAGATCGTCCACTCCCGAATTGGCACCTTCAAGGTCAACGTCATCGCCTTCGTCATCGAGTTATTGTTGCATGTCAGGGAGGATATCTGGAACATCTGCCATAGGGTCCACCTGCCATCTTTCCAACTTTTCGTCTAGAACCATGCCGTCCAGAGTGCGTCGTTGCTGGTTTTCCAGGTTGGTGTGATCATTCAAATAATACTCCTCGAAACGTGAAGTGATCAGTCTAAAGCCAGCGTTAGTTTTCGATGAAACGGTGTCTTTAAATGGAAATAATTGCATAGCAATAGATGGCTGACCTAGTTTGCTGTAGTATTCACTACCACATTGGCCGAAGAAGACAAGGGAGATGAGAGGAAGGTCGCGAAGGGGACGAAAAGTAGACATGCTCACATTCTGATACCATGGATGAACTTCATGATCTCGAAGTGTTCCGGGCTCTGACTTTCCGCACCAATCTTCAGGGCAAATCCCCGAAGAAGGTTTGGAAGGACTTCGTGGATCCTCTTCAAGTACTTCAGGTCAGGAAGCGGCTCGGAAATCCCAAAGAGGCTTGTAGCTAGCTCTTGTGCGTAGGCCGAAGCTTCGGGGATATTCGAAGTGTAAATTGATGCGTCATCAGTTGGCGATACACCCCCTACCTCTTGGTCGCCTCTCGGATCTATTGAACTTGGAATGGTCGAGATGCCAATCGTATTTTGACCAGGTGAGGATGACCAGATATCTCGAGAAACTGTGGAGCTTGCTGTAGCGGTGATGTCTTCTGTCATTGGCGTGTGCCGGGTATGACTGTCGAAACTCGTCTCCTCCGATCTCAGATGGTTGTCTTCTGCCTTAATATCGACAGTATCTTCTAGCAATGCATCAGCACATCTTGCTTTGGTGAGTAGTTAACCGATGAGCAGTACCTTCATTTGATGTAGCGTTTCTAACGAGAGCACTGATCATGTCTTTCATTATTGCGTATTGAGTGTCTGTAGGGCTCTTGAACTTGCTTATAGTGTGATGAGCTGCGTGCATTGATTTCACCACCTCCCCAGGGAACCCCATGGTAGCTGAAAATCTCTCGAGGATCTATGATCGTTAGCACAAGATGACAGTGTCAAGAAAGCGGCGTAGCTACGGTCGCATCCTTAGGACCGATACTAGTCATCATTGTCTCGTAGAAAGAAACCATGGCAAAATCCTGATAGTGATGACGAAACGACTCGTTGATCTCGTCAAGGGCATTACCGTGTAATTGGTGCTTGGCGGCATAATTTTTCGATCGTGGTCCCGAGGGGATACTGGAAAGAATATCGTTCAGAACGGACGCGGCGGCCGGTGGGCGGTGAGGGGTTCCCAGGAAGATCATACCGTTAACCGAACCGGCGATTTCGCTATATTCTGCATCGACTCTGGCTTCCAGATATGCCTTCTTGACCACTAAGCCGCCCATCGAGTGAGCAACGAATATGATCTTTCTTAGCCTGATAGCACTCCAATCAAAGCTTCGAGAGTACAGAATATCAAACAGAAGCGCTTTCGCGACATCACGGATGTTGAAATTGGCTCCTCCTTCTCTCCGATTCGAACCATAACCAAATGTGAAGATCCTCCACGTTGACAACGCTTCTTCACTTTCAAGCCAGCTAGGCCAGAAGTTGTTGATATCGTGCTCCCAGCTCCATGTCGTCCACGGGTCCCCTCCTATCCCGTGTACGAAGATTATGTCGCCGCTTGGTTCAGGCCGATCAATCACGAGTTGCAGTCCTCGATCGTTGTGAGATCGATTGGTATGGGCTGTGGGTCTGCTGGGGATGTCCGTTTTGAGTGTATCCGTCGTCGACGTCAAGGAACTGCTTCCGTAGGGCGTGCTGGCCTTGAATCTTGAGGGGGCTCTAGAACCATGTTGCCCGCTATCGTTAACTCTTGACTTCGTCCGGTAGAGTGTTGACTCGATGTCTGTATTGTCGTTGGCAACGCTCTCGGGTGTCGACCCTGATCGTAAACGGAGCCTTTGGAGCTTCATCAATTTAGCTGTCATGTACAAGGCTGAGATCAGATGTGCTTACTACGCTTCGCCTCGATGCCATTGAAGATCACTGTGTTACTCAAACCAGGAAGGTATGTACGGTATGGAAAGTGATCCTGATGAGCAATTTTAATATGTTCGTCCCTGTGGTCAACAGCTAATCAGTCATGCCTTCGGGCTGAGTCTCAGGTTGGCAAGGATGGGAACGTACGCTATATCTGTGGTGCGGGGTATCATCAGCCCGTGTCAGCTTTCCTGCCGTGCCGCATATGCATGCTCCTCTTGTAAGTATGATTGAATAGCGTTGTTCACCGATCCTTTCTCCTATTGGGCAGTTTCGCAAACACCAACATAAGCCCACGCGGATTCGGTAACTTCAGCCAATTGTCATTCGGCGGCTATCGGGCCAAGGAACGCAGCGCCCTCCAGTCATAACATTGTACGCTGCGAAGACTCGTGCTGTCCAGAAGAAGCTCACCATACGCTCACTGTAAGCCTTCTCTCACCAACACTAGACGGAAAGACACCATGAGAACTAGTGCGACAAAAGACGTCCACACCATATCCAAGATCACCATAGGCAATGCGCAAGCGGACTTGGAAGAGACGCCGACTGAACCATTCCTTCCACCGCAGGCCAACGGATCGTACAAGGTAGATGAGCGGGTTGTCGCAGGTAATGACACAATAGCCGTTCATGTCTGGCACTTACCTTATGCCAGCATTCCCCATTCCTGGAACTCAGGTAACAGATGCATACAACTACGGTGAATCGCTGTGGGGTAAGACGGCCAAGCTCGTGGTCCGACTTCCAACGGGGGAGAATGACAACTACTTTCTGAAGGTTTGGCTGATTGTGGAACCTTATGAGAAATCCGGGAACTGACGCCCCAGAGGTTGTAACTCTCGGACAGATAGGAAGGCACATGTGCGAAGGCGAATACGAGTCGCTCAAAGCCATCTATGCCATCTCGCCCTCGTTCGTCCCCCAGCCATATGCCTGGGGCAAGCTCGAAGGGGCAGACGAGACGTATTTCTTACTTGCGGCTTTTCGAGATGTTGGTGAACAGGTAAGCGTGCTTCAGTATGGTTTCGGAAACCCATATGCTAATCTTAAAAGCCCGCAGATCCGGTCAAGCTGGCTGCGGGACTCGCTGACATGCATCAACGGTCCGTCTCACCAACTGGCAAATTCGGATTCCATTTCTCGACATGCCATGCCCGAATCGCCCAGGCTGTCGATACATGGGAAGACTCTTGGTGCACCCTGTATGGCCGACATCTAGGCCATGTCATGGAGCTGGCTAAGCCAATCCTGAATTGGCCTGAGTTCGACGTGGTGTGCGATCTGACGCTCCAGAAGGTTGTGCCCCGTCTTTTGTTGCCGCTCCAAGCAGAAGGTCGTGTGCTAAAACCGTGTCTCATCCATGGTGATTGTTGGGATGGCAACACCGCGATGGACGCTAAAACGGGCGAAGCTTTCGTGTTCGATGTCTGCTCTTTCTACGGGCACAACGAATACGACACTGGTAATTGGAGAGCGCCACGTCATCGTTTGAGCAGTAAGGCATACATCCGGGCCTACAAGCGCAACTTCCCGGTATCTGAGCCTGTCGAGGACTGGGATGCGCGAAACCTGCTATACTCGTTAACATTCAACATCGGCAACACGATCTACATCCCAGGATCCCAGCAACGCGAGGTCGTGTATGACGATATGACCACGCTGTGCAAGCTCTTCTGCCCGGATGAGTGGAAAGCCGCGATGGATAAACTCGCGAGTGATGCCGTGGGCGTCAAGAGCTTGCAATCGGGTCGCGCGAGGATTGATGAGGTTGTCGGTAACACTGAGGCCGGTGCGCAGGAAGAAGAGGAAGAGGAAGAAGAGCTGCCACTCTGATGGGTGTCTTGCCGCACCACCACGCGCCGGTCTGTACGCGTACCTTGCCCTGCGATACTGTGATGCGCGAGAGCTATATATCGTAATGAATGATGATTATATGATGACAGCGCGTATGTGCGTTGATGAGGTTTGGTGATGGCAGATGGCAGCCGCGCGTGTTTCGGCCGTCAACGCGTCATCTAGCGGCGCTACCAGCCTTCCTGCTGACTAAGCCCTGGAGCAGACCCCTCACAATCACGGCCCCCCCTCAAACCCAAGTCTCATCAACTTAGACCGCCAGAATCAGTCTCAACCCACCCAGACATGCGATTCATGTTGAAAGCGCTGCCAGTTATACGAAGTTCCATGTCACGAGTCCTGCATGGAAGGTGTGTCTGAACGACAGCATCGAGAAGAAGCAATTACTTTGGACTTGGCAGCTTTGGTGCAAATGACAAATAGTACCGTGTAGTTTACATTGACCGCTTCCTACAGCGCAAAATTTGACCTTCGAGGCTGTATGAATGCAGCCCCCTATTCATCTCGCCACATTGATACCATACGCTGCATATGGAAAGTCATCGAGGCTCAACCTTAGTTCCGCCATACCATCATCCGACATCAACCGGCCGTCTTCCGTGACGAAAGGACTCTTCTCATCTCCCTCCACCGGCGTTCCATACTTCGGCACGGTACCATCTTCCTCCGTCCTTCCCATAAGAACATCCATCTCGCGCCCTTTACAAACCTCCGCAAGTCCAGGATGTGGCACCCAGACAACACGCATACCCGCCCTTCTCGCTGCCTCCACACCTGCTATTGAGTCTTCAAACACTAAGCACTCTGCAGGCTCCAATGTGCGCTCGCCACGTGCTGTCTCAGCGGCGTTCAACCTCTTCAAAGCGAGGAGAAAGATGTCAGGCTCTGGCTTCTTCTTGCTATCAGACATCTCCGGATCATCGCCAAAGACATGGAACGCTGGATCATCAAACGCCGCATTGATAGCGGGTATGTGCGATGTCTTTAGTGCGAACTTCTGCTGACCAGCTGAACTAGCTAACGAAAGCAGCACAGGCGGTGATGTCTTTGCTTTCAGGATCGAGAGAAGAGTTTCAACACCTGAAAGCACCTTACTGTTTTCAAAGAGATGTGTAAACCCTTTCTCTTTCGCAGACCACTCAGCTGGCGTGAGGGGTACTTGTGCCCAGTCTAGTAAGCGCTTGGTACCCTGTACTAAGCATTAGCATGACGGGACAAAGTGATAGGGCTGAGCACTACAGACCTTTGTGCCTCTGCTCTGCTGCGTCGCCTTGATTGCCCATGGGTAATCTGGTCTTCCGTACTCGCGCAGTATGTTGTTGTAGATATCTGTGTAGATGTCTTCTGAGTTGATGAGCGTGCCGTCTACATCGAAGATGCAGGCGCGTACAGGCGGCAGCGAAGCCATGGGACCTACAGCTGATAGAGCGCGATCTGGACTTTCTCTTGGCTTCGGTCGTGCAAGATGATCTGCTTCAAGGCTGGGCAGCTGAAGGACCCTGAATTGCGGACCTGAGCATTTACCCCGCGGTCACTAACCGCATCGGGACTAGTTGGAAGGCAGCATGTGAAGTGGCTAAGCTCGACGGCATCGTTCGAGGTACGCCTTCTATGTTCATTACAGCTTGCAATTGGCTTGCAGGTTAAAGGGTACCTAAGGCTGAGAGTTAGCCCATGGCAGCTGACTGCTACGCTTAAAAGCAGTACTTCCAGGCTAGTACTGGTCACTCTAGTCTATCTTTCGCATCTGCCCCTCATCTCTTGCACAGCCTTCAGCTAGAGGTACATCGTCACACCAATGCGCTACAACATATTCGGCTTCAGTAACCGAGTATCAAGGTCGGCGAGGAGAACGCATTTCATGGCGAAGAATGAAGTCTGCGAATCCTCTGCCCTCGGCTTGCCAGCGAAGTCCATCTGAGGTGATCATCCAATACACTACGATGGCGCCGCAGAAGTCAGCCAATATCTCGTCTATACCAAGATACCAATAGCGAGCGATAGCAAAGCCAGCTCGCACGAACTGGCAGTTGCTTCAGCTGTCAAAATACCAGCCCACCAGTCCTGTCTACACCCTCAGACTTGCAAGTTTCCTAATCCAGATCTACATACTTTGACATATGCCAAGGGTACAGCCGCACATGTATCGATTCTCTGCAGTCAGCTACACTTCTCCAATAAGGACGATCGGACGTGCTCGACACTGCGTCCATTTACTACTGCGTCTACTCCAGCTCGAACGCACTTCAGTATCTGCGTATATAAGCTATTCTGCTTTCGAACTGCATTGAACTACCGCTTCATTCCACTCCCCACACCGACTACATGTCTGCAGATACGAAATGCCAATACACCGAAGTGGGCATCTTACATGCATCCCACCTCCTCTTCGCAGCTTAGGTCGCGATAGAAGCAACACCCCACTCATACCAACACCGCCTTATAAGTGACATACAAGCGCGCATGACTCAGCTCCTGCCCATCACATGTCACGCATCCCACCACAAGGCGGACAATTAGGTACATGGTGGCTTGCAGGGCGACAGGAAGCAGCGAGTGCATCTTGACGTCGCCAAAATCTCCACTTAACACTTGGGCCAGACTACCGTCGAACCCACAACACACCGGTGTAGATACCTGAACTAACAAGGTGAGAATATGGTTAGGCTCGGGCGACGGCAGCATATCTTGTTCGCAGGATTTTCTTGGGTTCCCCACACGGCCCGGAGTCGATCAGCCATGAGCGCCACTTTTGTCGTTGCTTCATCTTACGTCGAGGAAGCTTGGGGGCGGATATCGTGTGATTGAGCTTGGCAGTTCTTGTGGCATTGCGCAGACGAGAGAATACCGTAGCTCGTCGAGCAATACTGTCGCATTGGTTGCGAATACGTTCTTCCAGGGTACAAGACCACGTATAACAACGTCCACGATGTAACAAAGCGATTGTGCGAGGTTGCTGCAGCTAGACAAGAATACGATACTGATACGGTGTTGTAGGTAGGCGCGGCATAAGAGCGGCAAAGCAGCTTGGTGTCATGTACGGAGCACTATTCTTAGCGCGCACTCATTCCCGGGCTCGTATCGCACATCGCTGCATCGTGAGGCTAGGATCGGGGGGTGTGTAGGGCTACGGACCTCTCTCCGTATGATCCCGCTGGTTTAGGCGCGCCATGTGCTCTCGCCCAGCGACACGGTCGGCCAACGACGGGCCATGTGCAACGGGCGACATGGCTGTTAGACCCTCTTTTCCTCGTTTCTCGCACAGACTAGTTCGCAAGGCCGCCAGCAGCATGGCGCTCGCTTTAAACGAAATCAATAGGAGAATTGCTGAGAAAATAGATTAACGCTGCTTGTGTATTGCGTGTGCTGATTGGTCGTGATAAGAGCCTTTACTTATCCGGTAATACCAAGCAGCGGGACACCTGCCTAAGCGAGTACTAACTTGATAGCGGTCCGTATGTTGGACCTGTTTTTTTCTTGCCTGTCAGCCGCAAATGTCTACATGTCGACTATTGAAATGTTGCAGCTCGCGTGCTGACACGTGCAGACAAAGAGGCGCCGTACGCATGCAGCCCCGGCTGTCGCCAATGTACCTACCGGACTTGGAAGACAATGCGGCTGCGATGTGGGCATCGGTGTGATCAGGCGCGGTTAGGGCATGGGCTGGGAGGCGGTCGAGGTGTTAGGAATACTAGACGCTTATATACATGGTCTTGCCTGGGATGCAATACGACACCCAGGGTGTTGTTAAACAGCCGATGCTCCTTCTTGCACTCGGAACTTTGTCGATTCAATATACTTTTGTCGCTCGTTTGACACTTTCCCATTGCGCCACACATGGCGCAACTTTATGCCCTGCGGCGGCTGCCATTTAGCCTGCATCTCCTGGTACTGTCCCTGGTTTGCTCCGCTAGCGCGCAGAGTTCAGCGGCGCCCGAACTCCCTAGCAATACCACAACTCCGGAACCGAAGAGAGGATGGTATTCGGAAGGATGTTACACGGACAATGTCGGTGGCCGGTCGCTCTCCGTGGGAATGGGAGTGACTGGTGGTATGACCAACGACAAGTGCAAGGCTGCATGCCGAGCTGGAGGCTTCGTCCTGGCTGGTACTGAGTATGCCGGCGAATGTTTCTGTGACAACCAGATTCGAGCCAATGGCGGTCCCGCACCTGACGGCGAGAAGGGGTGCAATATGGCATGCAATGGCAACCAGACAGAGATGTGTGGTGGCCCTGATCGCTTGACATTCTTCCGTTTCTACACAGGTGGTGAATCATCCACCTCGGCCACTGCTGCGCCTACCGCTTCTGCCACAGCATCTGCTACTGGAGCATCCAGCGCAGCGCCCATTGCTACGGGGCTCCCGGAAGGCTTCGAGTACAAAGGCTGCTATGTCGATGGACCCGGATTCCGCATCGTCAACAATCAACAACCCGATGATCAGAAAATGACTGTCGCGTCATGCGCCAGCCAATGCGCGAAAGCCGGCTATGAGATCGCAGCCATGGAGTACAGTTACCAATGCTTCTGCGACAATGCCGTTAGTATAATCCAAACATCCAGATTCTTCCATCGCTAATTCGTGTAGGTGAGAATGGGTGGCAAGCCCGCTTCGTCCGAGTCGGAGTGCAACACCAAGTGTGCTGGTAACCAAGCCGAGACATGTGGAGGTCCTAACCGAATGAGCATCTACTCAAGCCAAGATCCATTGAAGGTCGTCAAAGTCCCAACACCCACCCAGAACGTGAGCGACTGGCAATACCAAGGATGTATTACAGACATCGGCAACCAAGTCTTCCCGCACAAGCTGTTGAACCAGACTGGTAACTCACCAGAGTGGTGTCTGAGTCGATGCCAAGCCTTCGGTTACATGGCTGCCGGAATGGAGTACGGAGAAGAGTGCTACTGCGGTGACCTCGATGGTATCGAGAAGATTGGTTCGAAGCCCGCCCCAGAGTCTGAGTGTAGCATTGCTTGCCCAGGAGACCCTGAGGCGCTCTGTGGCGCAGGTAACCGACTCAGCTGGTACAAGTGGGAGGGTGACCCATTGTACGTATGGGAATACCCTAAAGGCACCGCAGCGGGACGCTATGAGTTCTTGGTCGGCGGACCCATCATTCCTCTGATTGCGCAGCCTGGTGTAAATGGCAAGGTCTCCTTCCTCGAAAAGCACGGAACAGGCGAGCCAAACACCACTGGTGCATACGAGTTCGACCCTTCGATTGGTGGCGACATCTTCCATGCCTTCCGTGAGCTAACCGGCATTAAGACAGACATCTTCTGTGCTGCAGGTCTGACCCTACCGGATCGTGCCGGCCGACAGATCAACATTGGCGGATGGTCGACAGATTCCCTGTTCGGCGTCCGCATCTACTGGCCAGACGGTACGGCCGGTGTCAACGGTACCAACAACTGGCAGGAGGATGTCAACACCGTCAAGCTCCAAAGAGGTCGCTGGTACCCGACAGGAATGGTCATGGCTAATGGATCAATGCTCATCGTCGGCGGACAAGATGGTTCGAACGGCCCGCCAGTGCCAAACATGGAGATCTTGCCCACGGTCGGACCTGTGTATGAAGCGCAGTACCTGAGAGATACCGACCCATACAATCTGTACCCGTTTTTGGTCGTGCTACCATCCGGTGGTATCTTCATCCAGTACTACAACGAAGCACGCATCCTCGATGAACGCAGCCTAGACACAGTCAAGATCCTGCCAAAGGTACCGGCTGCCGTCAACGACCCCACAGGAGGCCGCACATATCCCTTTGAGGGTACTCAAGTCCTTCTTCCGCAGTACTACCCTTACAGTGCGCCATTGGAGGTCCTCATTTGCGGTGGCGCATCAGCTCAGCCAAACGTGGGACTTGACAATTGCGTCAGCATCGAACCAGATACTGCCAATGCTCAATGGAGTCTCGAGAGGATGCCTTCCCGACGTGTCATATCCTGCATGGCAACACTACCAGACGGCACTTATCTAATCTTGAACGGAGCCGAGATTGGACAGGCAGGCTTTGGTCTTGCGGACCAGGCGAACTTGAACGCTGTCTTGTACGATTCCAGGAAGCCGCGAGGCAAGCGAATGAGTGTCATGGCCAATACTACCATCGCACGTATGTACCACTCCGAGGCTGTCATCATGGATGACGGAAGAGTACTGGTCTCGGGCTCCGACCCGCAAGATCAGGGCAAGCATCCTCAGGAGCACCGCCTGGAGGTCTTCCTTCCACCTTATCTGCTTTCCGGCGCAGCGCAGCCCACCTTCGACTTGCCGCAGGTCGACTGGATCTGGGAGGCAGACTACTCGTTCACTGTGACTTCATCCTCTGGTGGCGCGATCAAGGTGTCGCTGCTTGGTTCCGAGTCCAGTACCCATGGAAGTTCGATGGGCGCACGCATTCTATTCCCGAGCGTGTCTTGCTCAGGGCGATCATGCACCGTCAAGGCGCCGAAAGGGCCATACATCGCTCCTGTAGGCTGGTACAGAATGTTTGTTCTGGATGGACCTACGCCCTCGCATGCGAAGTGGGTTCGCATTGGTGGCGACCCGGCTTCACTGGGTAACTGGCCCGATGAGGCTGCCTTCCAACCATTGCCAGGTGTTGGACCTGTCGGAGGAGTCTCGACCTTGAGCGCGAACGCGACTAAGCCAAGATCCATTTCAACGGCGCCTCGCAGCTTCCAGGGCTGAGCAGGAAGTGAAGGAGGTGTGGAGGAATCTAATGTCTATTTGTTAATTTGTCAGCTCGAGCAACAATACTCACGCACTGCGACCCAGTACAAATGGGAATGACGGCCTTGGTAGAATTGTTAAAGTCTAATGTACATGTGTTGTTAAATTTGCATTTGAACAACATTAAGGTTTAGCGGTGGTGCAGTGTTGGACATGTTCAGTGTGGGTGAGACTCACTGCTTGATCCAATCTCTTTCGGCGCAACGCCGCTCGAACCCCTTCCCTCGTGCCTTCATCCAACCATCGGCTGCTGAACGGCTTACTCGTGATCGTACTCTGGGCGCTTCACGCAAACCAATCATTCCATCTGTTCATCTTCATCCTCACTGCTCGGGAAGCTCCACTCACTCGACTGATAATAGTCATAGTCCTCGTCAGACTCTGCTATGCTCATCGCCTTTGTACCGTATGTTCGAGCGCTGAACGCAGAGTAAGCAGATCTCTTGGGCGATGGTGATCTCGACCGACGGCGTTTGACGGTCTGGACATAGCTTACACTACTGAGATTGACGCGCGGTGTGTCGGGAACCGGAGATGGTGAGCGGGGACGCTTTGTGGTTGTTTTGGGTACGAGGGCTTGGGGCTGTACGTCATCATCGCCTGTAAGATCGATCACCATGCGGTCATCCATGGGCTCAGGGTCGTCCTGGGAAGTTGCTGGTGGAAGGTGTTTTGGACCCTGATATCTTCGGTGAATGCGATCGCGGATTTCTTCCTCCATATCTCGCGCTTTGGCACGCTTAGGAGGGTGCTCTGGCATGTCCGCTGTCATCAGAGCCCACCGTTCGAGATGGCTGGCGGACCCGGAAACGCCATGCGGAGCTATCTGGTCGTCGTCCTTCTGTTTCTCATCAAGCCACTTGCTCACTTTGGGCGCTCTGTAGTCGCGGTTCTGTTGCCGAGGGCGCCAGCTGTTTTGATGATGTTGCGACATGGCAAATGCCGGGTTGGTGACGTTAAGACGCGTAGGCAGGCGCGACCCCAACTCGAACTAGACTAGTCGCGATCTGATCGGATAACGAGGGATGAATCGAATCCAGCTGTCGGTGGAGTGAGTTGTGGAGTGGCAGGCAGAGTCCGCGCAGACCGACCCGGATGCCGAGGAAGACGCGTCTCGGATGTTGTGTTGAGAATCCGCGATGAAGCGCGACCTGTGCGAGCTCAGAACGGGAAGCTGCGACCCACAGTACGGCGATTTATCTCCCTGGAACCTGGTGGTTTGATGCAATAGCGACAATGCGAAGTCGATTAGCGACGGGAAATGCCTAACGCTCTTGCAGCGGTTGAAGGGCCGCCGTTGATCGGCGCCCCTTGCGGGTGGAGACGCGAGCGCGACTTCTTGGCGCTGATTCGACGGCAAACTGCGCTCTTCCAACTACAAACCTCACCAAATTGATCATTGTGTCTCTAAAAACACCATCTTCAACATAGAAGCCATCGTCACATGCTGAATTCGGCTCGATGCGACATGCAGCAGCCACTGACGACGGTCGGCTAATCGCAGCCGGCCACCAACACGGGGATTACGCCCGGCAGCCCGTCCTGCACCACACCCACCGCTCAAGGCTCATGTCCGATGCTACAGTCGTATCTGGCCGCAGCAGATTGCAGCGGAATTCAGTCACATGTTTGCGCATGCAATCAACTAAACACTCAAAATCCCCAGAGCACTCTCCCGGATGTTGGTCTTCGGAGGCATGTATGGATAGCGCGGCCATTATACGCTCGGGGTACGCCGACACCGCCTTCGCCAACTCCGACGGGGTAACTCCAAGGAATATGCACGCCATCCCACGTGCCATTCCTGCAAGATACTCCATGAATAAGACGCGGCACATGGCAAGGCCTGGGAACTTCCGTCCGACGACACATCCACCGAATGCGATTGGCCGGGGCGCCTGAAAAACGCGAACCTAACAACGCAGCATTGATCGTCTGCGCTTGGGTTACCAATGAGCTGGATACCGCACAATCCATCTAAAGCGCCGTTAGGAAGCCCAAGGCCACCAGTATGACCGCTCCGCCGTGCCCCTCTCCACCCCAGAAAAGACAAAAACAACATGTCAGCCTCGAGCAGCTCGACAGACACTAACGGGAGCGCCCATGATGATTCTACTGCTGAAGGGGCTAGCAGCTCCGGTCCGTCGCTCGAAATCGACGTGCGTTCCCTGTTCCAAACCTTGGCTGTATTAGCTCGCCCGACTGACAGCTGTCACAATAGAGTGAAGATACAGAAGGGCAGAGCGACGAGCGCGACTCCAACTTTGGTGATTCTGCCTACGGTGACAATCAGTCGTCTTACACCATGTCGGCGACATCTTCGGTCTTCAACTTTCGCTACGAGAATGGCAGACGGTATCATGCGTATGCCGAGGGACAGTATCCTGTACCCAATGACGAGGTGTGCAACTATCGGTCTGAGTAACACTGCTGTTGCTGATGCCGACACTAGGTGGAAGCGGACCGATTGGATCTACAGCACCACGCCTTCAGACTCACACTCGACGGCAAACTTTATCGAGCGCCTATCCCCAAAGACGTGCAAAATGTGCTCGACGTGGGATGTGGAACTGGCATCTGGTCTATTGAGTTCGCTGATGAGCATCCGTCCGCTCGCGTCCTTGGCACGGATCTGAGCCCTATACAGCCCGCTCAAGTGCCTCCAAACTGTGAATTTCTCATCGATGACTGCGAGCAAGACTGGATTTTCCATGATCAGTTCGATTATATCCATACGCGAGCCATGGTCGCAGCTATCAAGGACTGGGATCGTTTCTTCGCGCAGGCGTACGCCAACCTCAAGCCAGGAGGCTATCTCGAGTGCCAAGACCTTGCCTTTCCTATCAGATGCATGGATCCAGATGTTACGGCAAAGAACTCACCTCTAATCCGCTGGTCAGAGTACTTCCTTGATGCGGCCAAGAAGATCGGTCTCGATGGCACCAGTCCAAGACATTTCACGCCGCAGATTCGTAATGCCGGCTTCAAAAGTATCAACTACAAGAACTACAAGTGGCCTGTAGGGAAGTGGGCAAAAGGCGCGAGATTCAAGCTTCTGGGTCGCTTCGTGTATGAGGATCTGATGGACTGGCTACCAAGTAGTTCACTAGGACTCTTCACGCGCGTGCTGAAGTGGTCGAGGGAGGAAGTGGAAGTCTTTCTATCAGAGTGCAGAGCGGAGGCCAAGAGGAAAGACCGGCATTTCTATGCTGATGTGTAAGTGGACATCACCATCATGAAGCGAAATTTTCTAATTACTTAGATTCTTCTACCATGCCCGCAAACCCGAAGGCGCAAACGCGTCCAGCTCAGCAGAAGATGACGTGGAGTGGGAGGAGTCGATAGACCGTGATGAAGAAGATGAACCCCACCACGCAAGAACGCCATCAACAAACACAACCTCTACCCCACCAGTCCCTCTACCAACCTCAACCGACGCGACACAAGCTACAGTCGACCAATTGGCCGCTGTTGCTACCAAAGCCGACCCTCCCGCAGCCGACGTCGCCGACTCAACTCCTCAAACTCCATTTCAGTAGTGTATATAATGAATACATCTACTTTCCAAACCCCCCAAAGTGTGTCCTCCAACCACCCTGATAGCTACAACTCTATCTCATCGTTGTAGTCATGACCTTGGTGACCTTTGTAGTCGTATGCGTGACCGTGATGACCTCGACCGTCTCTACAATCTGTGTTGTAGTCGCCGCGCTCTGGACCACCGACACATTCTGTGTGGTGTTGCCGGCGTGGGTTGTCGCCGTCGTCGACGTCACCGACGTGTTCGTGAGGACCGCGTTGGGGTCCATGGTCGCCGGGCTGGGTTGTGCGAGGCGGACGGAGGTGGTGTGGGGTGTGTGTAGGTGGTGGGGTGAGTTGGGAGATGGGGACAGCAGCGGCGGAGATGGTATGTGGGTTTTTGGGCGGCTTGAGGGAGGCGTGTATGCGCGGCTGGAGGTTGATGTAGGCAAGATGGTGTGGTATGTGCTGGCGCTGTTGCTGGTGTGGAGGAGATGTTGACGGTGGGCAGGGTGAGGGAGAGGAGAAAATGCGACTCGCTAAGATAACAACAACGCAAAAAAGATGAGATGAAGCACGCGCCTCTACTCCTAGCAAACCCTTCTCTGCTATTGTCGTCTTCACTTAGACTTAGCAGGGCAAGGGAAGATGTTCTTACCCATGCAGCTTAGGCCGCCGCCGCCGCCGCGATATGCAAGAGACAAGACCTTTCAAACAGCAAAAAAGAATGTCCAGCTCAAATAGCATAGTGTTGTGTTATGTGTTGAAGGAGAAGATATTAACTTACGTCGATAGGTCCCCCGATTCCTCCACTGCAAGTTAGCGTACTCTGTCGCTGGTTAGCATCACACTTCTGTGACGGGGATAGGCCCCTAATCCAAAGACCGGTGAGGTTAGGCCGGTGGGGGAGCTGGAAGATGGAGTTAGCGGGGATTCGAACACGAGCGGGTTGACCGGTGTTGGAGGGAGTGGAGTGGACCACTACGCTATTTTCTTGGACTTTGATGGGATGATGGCTAGAATACGGGGGTTATGTAGCGAAGGGACTTCTGTTTCTCCTCTCCAAAAGAATTGAGCTGGGCTTGATGGCGAGCCGAAGGAGAGGCTTCCAGCGGTTGCGGGGGCGTAGGCAGGAGCGGAGATTTTGTTGTTGTGCGGCGATGACGCGTTTGCTCCTTTTGCGGGGGAACAACAGCATCACGCTCTGGCAGGCTGCGTGTGCGTGTAGCTCCGACAGCATGTGGATGCCTTCTGCACAAAAAGACATGAAGCAGCGAGGATGCTGCAAGATAGAAGGCAATGCGAAGACACGAGCCGGTGAAGGGCTCTGAAGCATGCTGATACTTCACTACCAACTATGCAGCAAGGCTACGTCACATTCTGGATCACACATTAGCAAAAAAAAGAAGATCAAGTCATCCAGATCGAACAGCCGAAGCGATCAATCTGAAGGGGATGTTAGACTTACCATGATGGATGAAGGAGTGGAAGACGGCCGAAGCCAACGCAAATGCTGAAAACGGCCGAAGCCAACACAACGCGAAAGAAGGCCGAAGCCAGGAAAGAATGGTAAGCCCTATATTGGCGCGGAAAAGCAAGAAAGAATAGCTGGTTGTGATACTATTCGAACTCGTTAGCTTTTGTATCCCTCTTGAGGTGAGAGTGCGATTGACCGCCGGGCTATTTGATCTGGATGACTTGATGGAAGAATACGACTTCAGGTCCCTTTATATCTCCGGTCGACGATACTTGCATGCCCGAGAAGAATATCTGACTTTGGGGAAAATCGACATGATCATGGTGTTGAGTAACGCCTTGGTGAAGCTGGCGATGATGGTGGTGTGGGCCCTTGTAGTGAGGGCGCGATCCAAAGCGGGGGCGGTACCGTGGTGACAACGATCGTTAAAGAGTGCGGCACCTTAACATGTCGAGTTGGAAAGGAGATGAGACTTGAGATGAACGTATGGAATGGAAAGGTGACATGAACAAAGGAGTAGCATCGTGCTGGAAGTGACAAAGGAAACATTCACGAAAGATGTAGGAATGAAAGGAATGATCCGACGTATGGCAGCGCAGCATAGAAGCCAGGAGATCCGGACAAGATGAAGGTCAGTATGCACGAGCTGCAGAAGCTATGCCATCCTTAATGCATGAGATGTTGTGGTCCTGAACGACATCCAAGGAAGCCATGTCAAGCCCACGATGCGGGGGGTCATCAGGGGCAAAATGCGCGAGATCAGATGCCAAGCAGTGATACCCTCCGCATCGATGATGGAGGCGATGCAGGAAGGATACGTAGGCCTCGTAGATACCCAGGAGGTGGTGGTAGCAGAGACTGCCATCACAGCCTTGAGGTTTGACGTTGGGAAGAACGGGGCCATTCGGCGGTGCTTGCTAGTTCGGGCATGCCGTGGGGCCTTCGGCGGCTTCAACGCCTCGCCAACTTCATGTCCACAACACCAACATCGACCCAATCGTCATGGCGCCATCGAGGGGTTTAAGCATATCGCATGCTCAGCGCGTCTGCTCACGATATGAATGCACGAGTCGCAATCCGTATGCGGCTCGTCGCGGCTTCCGCTCGCTTTCGAGAGGCTGGACAATAATTGCCCCGAACGATTTGCTCCTTCCCGGACGACAAGACGCCCTCCGTCGATCTTGGAGAAGCTCTGCGATACGATATACGACACAACAGACGGTCCGAACGTACTCGTCCTTCACGGAGAAGCTCGCCGACCCCGCGAACAAGCTGCAGAGCTACGTGTCCCGCAGCAGCGACCCGTACCTCAACCTCTCCATCGAAGACCACATGCTGCGCAAGAGCCCCGCCGACAGCACTGTTCTGTTTCTCTATGTGAACAGGCCGTGCGTCGTCATTGGGCGAAACCAGAACCCGTGGACGGAGGTCAATCTGGACATCCTCAACGCCGCCCGCGGAGCCCACGACGCCAAAGACAGCGAGCCGCCGGGCATCGGTACGGTCGACCTTGTACGCCGCCGCTCCGGCGGAGGCACCGTCTTCCATGATGAGGGCAACCTCAATTGGAGCATCACATGTCCCCGCGGCGACTTCACACGCGACTTGCACGCCGAGATGGTCGTTCGCGCCTTGCGCAAGCTGGGCATCGAGCGCGCCAGAGTCAACGAGCGCCACGACATCGTTCTCGACCAAGGGCACGAGAGGCACACGGCCGACCCTCAGGACACGCATCGCACGCCCTACACGACCGACGAAGGCGGACCACGGCCGCTGAAGGTGTCCGGCTCAGCATACAAGCTGACGCGCCAACGCGCTTTACACCATGCGACGACGCTGCTGAGTTCGCCGAACCTGCACATCATTCCCCACTACTTGCGATCTCCCGCGAAGAGCGTCATACAAGCCCAGGGTGTCGAGAGTGTCAGCTCGCCTGTGTCCAACATCGGTCTTGACGTGTCGACATTCCAGGAACGTCTGCAAGAGGAGTTTGCGTCAATGTATGCTGAGCTGGGAGCTCCAAGCATCGTGCAAACTGTCGGCGAAGAGCACTTGAACATCCCCGATATCCAGAAAGGCTACGACGAGCTACAGGTACTTACGTAGCCCTCAATCTTTTCGCTGTCGTTGCTAACGTCCATAGACTGATGATTGGATGTGGTCGCAAACCCCTGCCTTCAGCCTCGTGCTCGACCCCAAGGACGACATCGGCCTCCAGATGAAAGTGCATCATGGCGTTATTAAGAGCTTGGACTTTGAGAACTCCAGTCTTTCGGACGACAGCCGAATGATACTTCAGGCTGCGCTAGTCGGTATGAAGTTGCAGCATGTCTGGAACTCAAAGGCCTTTTTGCAAATGAGCAATCAAAGCCGGGATGATCACTTCGCTACTGCGGTGAGGCGACTCAGGCAGCTCTTGCCCGTGCCCGGACTTTCCAGACGTTGAAGCTTGACGTTTGCAATCTTGCAGCACAAAACTCCTCACTCGTCATTTGTAGAAGGTTGGGATGACCACCGAAGTTGTAAGAGTAGGCCGGTATTGGTACGATAACCCTGGACATCCCACCATGCGGCATCCCGCAGCCGGGAAAAGATACATCCGTATGAAAGAGCAGATATGAACCCCACTCTTCCCTCCCTGTTGTGCTTGCATTGCGCAGGCGTTGATCTTCCCGTCGTCTGAGGAGCCGTCCGCGCCGAGAGCCCGATAGGTTGCGCCCATGTATCGCAGCCCATGCCCGCATGTTATGGAGCGAAGCAGCATCGTGGTCCATCCGGGTGTATGAAGAGTTGTTCATGGCTATGGCTGTTCGTCGTCGCGGGTCTGTCGTCGCGCAAATCCGTAAGGTGTGAAGTATCTCCGATGATGACCATGGACGAGCGGTTTCGCCATGTGAGGCTTTCTATTTTCGGACGCAGCGCTGTGTGCTTGAGCACATGCGACGGTTCGCTGAAGCTGTCTGTCTTTATGGTAAGTGTCGCCATCAGGTGAGTGATGCCTCTGGATGAGATTGCCGTTACGCCCAACCTGAAGCAAGACTGCTTGTATGGCTTTGACTCTTCGCGACGCTGTTGCTCGCGCGGATGCACCGGTAAAGGTGTGCAACTGATGGTACCAACGCCGCAAGGTACGAGGTAGTCACCAGCGGATCAGCAATATGCATCGCCGAGGCGGAGTCATACGATGCCGCTTGTAGCAGTAAGTCTCCTGTCGCTGTAGGGGCGGTCGCGGTGCTCTTTGTCCGTGTCGATTCTTTGTCCTCGATGGAAGAGCTCTCCGCGCTTCGAGGCAGCCCCTCAACCCCGTCGCCGGTGCGATTTAGTAAGGTTCGAGGGCTCTATCTGTGTGATGGTAGGTATGGGTGAGGGCCACGTCGCGCTGCCTGTCCTGTTTCGTGGTCTCGATCGGAGCTGCGGGGTTTGTGGTTCGGGGAGACGGCCGGAGGTCTCGAAGAATGTAGGCAGTTGGTTCTCCGCCGCGGGGTAATTCCAAACTGCGAAGCTGTTCTGAGCGACATCGAGTCTGTCTGTAGTCAATGGGGGTAAGGTGAGTGTCTTCACCATGTTGGCTGGGGGTCTTACCGTGGGCTGCAGCTGGGCCTTCGGCGGCGGAGAAAGCGGCCTTGAGGCGGTCCTCGAGCTTCGCCGGCCTCCGCAAAGAGCGCCAGCAGCTGCATGTAGGAGGGGAAGATTTAAGAGGTCATGATTCTCGTGGTCGCCAGGAGGTCGCCGATGCCAGGCTCGCCGGAGAAAGCGCCCTTGGAGCGGCCCACGACCCTAGCCCGCCGCCACGAGGAGCGCCAGCAGCTGCATGCATGAACCAAGAGCATAGAAGGCCTTGATTCTCGGGAGCGCCAGGAGGTCGCCAATGTCAGCTTCAACGTAGAGAGCCCCGCATGAGGTAGACCAGGAGCTTATCACGAGCTTCTGCGACGATGAGCAAAGCGGTGGAACAGTTCCAGGGGACCACATGAGCTGAACATGAGTCTCCCAGTAGCGGTAGAACGACGTGAGTATCGACAGGGAGAATTGTGGGTGCAGTGCATTTGTGAATCTGTTGTTGAGTATGTCCGAGCATTGGGATGCTCCCAATTCGCCGCACTAGCGCCAAATCACCAAACCAGCACAACAATTGAGGCATTTCAGCTCACAGGTTTGCAAGTCTTCAAAGGTCCAAGCTTACTAAAGCCCACATGGCATCTACAGTCACCTTGTATTGGAAATTGGCCAGCTACAGCCATGCTTGCTATTTCAGCTCCGTTTGGCAAACTCTCACCATCACCACCACCACCATACACACCATACCCACAACACAACAACAATCCCACTATCCAACCCAAATGGCCTTCAGAAAGTGGCTAGACGATACCAGGAAGAGGTTCTTGACCAAGAAAGACGTGCTCAAGAAGCATATTAAGGATAAATGGAACCATTTTTGGGATATTTCCCACAGCGTGAGCCACACGCCTGTTGAACCAAGCTCCAGTGAGGAGGAGGAGGAGGACAACGACGACGACGACGACGACTAGGCTGCATAGGCAGCGAGATGAACGACTTTTGGGCTGCAAAGGCAGCGATACGAAATCGACGACTACGCTATTGGAAAATGGCGTTGAGAACGACATGCCGTCTCAGCGTGTTGCCGACGACCCGACGGCGAGGCGAGGAGGCATACAAGGACATGGCGGTCTACGGCGGTGGGCTGTGAGGTGGGTGAGGAGGCTACCTTGATGTTTGTAAGAGGTGGAGGATGATGGGAAGATGGGTCGTGGAGGTCACAATGAATTGATGGCCATGATGTCAAGAGGAGATCTACGAAAAACCCACAACGACGCTTTACCAACATCCTCGCCATCACCACCCCTCCAATTCCTCCCCTTTCGTCTCCAAATTCGGCGGCTGAACAGGCATACCCTTCTTCAACGCACCCACAAGCGGATCTTTGCTCATGATCTCTTGCACCTTCTCATTAGTGCTGACATCAGCCTTGACACGCTTATACGCCATCCGCGAAGGCTTGTCCACAACATTGAGAAAGCTCTCCCTCCTTGCCGTTGACCACGCATTCAACAACCTCTCACCATCCGAAGCCTTCCCAGTAAGAACACGAATGAGAACCTCAGAAAGCGAAGACGCATCCGCCATACCAGACGCCAGACCAAGTCCCGCATACGGATTCGTCAAATGCGCTGCATCCCCAACAAGACAGACACGCTCGTCGTGATGATACAACGCCGGAACAAGCCGCTGCTGCGCTTTATACGGCGCCACCCTCACAACTTCATACGCTTTCTCCCCCCACCCATCCCGTCCTTCATCCGGCATCATAACCCCCAACTTCTCATCCAGCGTCCTCATAATCTCTTCCTCCGACACCCCAATCGGGACACCGTAACTCACCCGCCACAGCGCCGGTTTCCCATCCCTCGCATGATCAATCCGGCCAATGAGACCGTAGTTCAGCGGATCCATGATGAAGTTCGCGTCGTGGAAGCCGTGGGCGTGGAAGTCGAAATGCAGGTCCGTGGCTACGAGTTGGGCGTCGAGTGTTTCGCCTTCGAGGCTGATGTTGAGGTCTTTGCGGATGGTGGAGTGGGCGCCCGATGCGTCGATTAGGTAGGCGGCTTCGAGCGTTTCGTCGCCGAGTTGCATGGAGGTGGCTTCGGGGGTGATTTGCACGGTGACGCTGGTTGGGGTTGATTTGAAGGATGAGACGCTTGTTCCGAGGCGTACCTCCGCTTTTTCGTCGCCTAGAGCTGCTAGGCGCTTCATGAGGACTTGTTGGAATTTTCCTTGTGGTAGCAGGAGTTGGCCTTTTCCTTTCATGCCTTCGCCTGAGTTATCGAATGTTTTCCCCGCAATGACTTTGCTGCCGTTTTGGATGCTCGTTCGGAAACAGAGGCCTGAGCTTAAACTTCCTGTCTTTACCAACTCTGGTAGTAAGCCTTCGACTTTGGATAAGATGGGATATGTCGGCGGTTGATGGGCCATTGCGCGGGTCGACGTGGGGTCTGGCTGCTGCGGTTCGATGACGACCACTTTGTTGGGTATGTCTGACTGTGCCAGGAGGAGAGCCAGGAAGAGGCCCACACAGCCGCCTCCTGCGATCACTATTGGGAGAGGTTTTGCATTGGTGCCGTTAGTGCCGTTTGCGTGAGAGAACCCGTAGGAGAAGTCGCTGGTACCGTTGGTACCGCCAGTTCCGTGAACATCGTTCATGTTTGATAAGTCGAGTTTGAGTTCGTTTGTCGCAACATTCGTGGCCGCCATTTTGAGTTTGAAGCTTTCCAAGCGTCGATCGTGAGTTAGGCGATTGCTTCGTAGATATCAAGACCGGAGAACGGTGTGATCACGTCGTCAGTAATTCAAGCCTATATGTGTAGGCAACGTCAGTCTCGTGGTATATCATCAGAAAACCCATCTTGGTATTGCGTATAAGTATGCACGGCTCTCGGTCGGATACCGAACGATGTTCCCGGCGATGTGGTGCTGTCATTGTGGTACCTGCCGCAACGGCCCCGATGTGGGGAACCGGCGACTTTAGCCTCAGGGTCCAGCCGACGTCAGAGGGGTGTCAGGGATCTTCGACCGACCACCGACATCACAGTCAATATGCACGTGCGTGAAAAGGCAATGTTCATTCATGTATTGAAGCTACCTGTATAACCGTGTTTATGTCTAACAATCTACCTGACCTTGGTATATTGCTGTCCAGACATCTTTCTCTACCATCGATGTCTTGCTAATCCCATACTCCTACATCCTGTACACCTTGATCCTGTTCATTTTCTGTAGGTCCCACGTACGGGTAGTAGTGTTGAACGCCCCTCTTATCTCCATCCGAAATCGCCGTAGGCCATTGGATGATTTGTGCGTTCTCATCGTTCGGCCCCGAACCGTCACTGGGACGTCCATTCTTCCAGCGTACAAGGGGTAGCTCATTGACGCCACCTCGCTGATTTGTAGCGTGCGCTCGAGAGGGGTAGTGCATGATAGAATCGAAGTCGTATGCCGTTTCCGAGTACTGTGCCAACGGTGTCGTTTTATCTTTTGCGAGACCCATGTCGGTACAGTACGCGGTTGGGGTTGCAAAATGGAGGCCGTGCATGTATCCCAACCAGTTGGATCCACAGACGTCTTCAATCGTTTTCCCCTTCCACGCGGGCTCAGTCTCCACTTTCTTCTTGGCAGTCTCGTAGCCCTCGAGTTTGGAGCAGTCGAAGTTGACATGGTCGTCCCCTGAACTTGTTAGCCGGGATAAAAAAGTTGTCTAGCAGAAAAATCTCACGGTCCTTCCTCTGATGCTCATGTTCAAAGCCAAGAACATGACCCAGCTCATGAGCGACCTCCCATTTCCATAAGTCGTAGTCAGCAGGACGCACTACAAGATGCAGATTGTGTCGATCGGGCTTCTCATTTCTTGGAGTAGGAAAAAGATGTTAGTAACCTGATAATAGACAGTTGAAGTATAATACTTGTCAATGACCGACTTACTGTGTCTCTGGGATGAATCCAATAGTTGCTGAAGCAGATTCATCCCAGGATTCCTTGATCAGGAGTGAACCTTCGGGAACGTCTAAGTTCCACTCGTCATCCTTATCACAACGTGGATATCTTCCCTCGTCGGCGACGTAGAAGTGACGGAATCCAGCAAATCGATGTCCATTGTCTTTACCCTTGCCCAACTTGGTCATCCACTCTTTTGCTGCCGCCTCCACTGTGGTAAAGAGAGTCAGTACTCGCAGAATTCGTGATGTGGAAGGTGACATGTAGGGATACTTACCGACGTCGTGGAACGCGTCGTAGTCCTTATCAGTGGCATAGCAGTAATCGATCCAAACGAATGGGTCATTTTCGGGGCCCAGATCGGGCCAGACCGTTCTATCTGGAATCCGATGGTTGATGACGGACATCCAGCCTTGGCCGCCATTATCGCCGAGCTGTCCTGATACTTCCAGGTCGGCGATGAAGTCGTCGACTGAGGAGCTGTTGGTGAGACGATTGTTGTTGAAGGGAAAACCGCATGCGGAGGTCAGAGTCGCAAAAAGACCGGCGAGCAGGAGAAGTATAAGCTGCATGTTGTACTAAGTTTTGGTACAGTTGAGTAGATTGAGAGTCGATGTGTAGACCTGGAAACAGGAGAGTGGGCGGATCTATATACGCAGACAAAGCAGAGTCTCGTTGCTAGCGCGATTGCTTCATCGGAATAACGTGTGCTGCCTGAAGGCGATGGTAATGGAGCAAACGTTTCTGGAGGAAGCATTGGCCAATGTGCAGTCATGGACTTGTGCTCGTGATGATGAGCGGGGTTTGGCCGGTTGTCTCTGCACTAGAAGTGCATTTACTGCTCCCAAATAGGAAACGTAAGACCAGTATCGTGAAAGACTGATATGGCCGTATCGGTGAGTTTGGTAGCCTGAGTAATGAGCTCATTACCTTCCCAAGGGACCCACAAGACTTTCGTAGGATGAGGCAAGGTACGGTAGCCACGATAGTGAGAGTGAATACCAGTGACTGGACGTGTAGTATAGGAAAGCCACAGCAGGCGCACTCGATAACCAGAGAAGCGGAGCCTATATACCGTGTTGTTTGTACAGATCTAGATTGTCAGAGAGTAGACACAGCAGAAAACCACTCACAAACCTCTCTTCTTAACAATCGCAACATCAGCAACCATCCTTATCTTATTCACCCCATCCTCAACCTTGAACCACTCATTATGAGGCAACTCGTCCACGATGGAGTCGAGCGCCTCGTCCCACATCTCCTCGTGGCGCTGTCAAAGGTGTTGTCTGCGAAGGTGAAATTGCATGCGTCCATTTTTTTGACTTTGACTGGCCACGAGGGCTTCTCGGTGAGATTGGCTTGCAGCTGAGTGAGAAACATGGGGTTTACGTCTGTGGCGTGAATCTTGAGACCTGTTAGGAGGTTGCCTCCCATTGTCGCCATGGTCACTGCGCCGTGACCGTAGCCGTTGTCGTGGATGACTGACGATGAAGTAAGTGGTGGGAGTTCCTTGAGGAGCTGCCGAGCAACAGAATCGCTGACTTCACTCGAATATCTGATACGCCCTCTTACGAGGCCTTTGGATCCCGTTTCTGGCTTATCATTCTTGAGAGAAGACCTAGTCTGAGGACTCGAAGTGTGAACGAGGCATAGATGATCGTGATAGCCGAATAGAACAGAGGCCGATAGTAGTTCATGTTCTGAAGGATCGAAATGATTACGTGTTTAGTCTTGGCTTGTTTGAGCTGATGTGCAGGAGATGTCAGAGGGCTCGGCTACCCCGCGAAGGTTGGCGCGCTGTCGCTGATGCCAGGTAGCTTGAGTCGTGAAGCAGTGCACACAAAGAAATTGCCTCCTTTGTTATCGAAACGATGTACAAGTCGTCGAATGCGTGTTGATGACTACGAGGGGATGCGTCGGGCTAAAGATGGGACGGTAGTAGTGAGATGTGGCTAGTGACGTACGCCACCCGTGGACCGCGTGGGCCGAAACAAACCATAGAACGGGACACGAATTGCCAAGTCAAGACATCCACGAATGCTCCCCCAGAACCCCCAGAGCCTCTTTCCCCCGTAAACCAAGTCTTCTTGATGCGGTAGCGACTGCATTACGCGTCTTTCAAGATGTCTGCGCCCACTACATCGGACCCCATACAGCAAAGTGGTAGGTGAGCTTGCAGCCCTCGGAGGTGCCAGTAAACTCCGCTTTCACGTCGCGGCCGATGTGGGAGCACGGAAGAATTCTACGCTAACAGGCAACGACAGGCACTTTGTCCAAGTCGCAGAAAAAGAAGAATAAGAAGAAAGCCGCCGCTGCGAACAAGGCGGACGGCACAGACAAAGTGAATGGGGACCACGCCAGAAGCGACGCGGAGGATCACGACGAAGACGCCGAGGATGAGGCCGAGCAGGCTGTATGCGATCCACGAGAGCCCTCTATACAACCACGAGTACTAATGGTGTCAATGCAGAAGCCCGCCGCGCATTCAGCCGATCCAGACGCCGACGATGTAGACGACGACCAACCGCCGCTGTCGCCGACCCTGCAGACAAACGGGACTCCACACCACAGCATCTCGTCCGCAATTGCGCTTGGACTGGCACGCTCACGCTCGCAACAAGGAATCTCCGCCTCCCCGCCGCCCCCTTCAGACGCCAGCGCACGCCTAGACGCGATAGCCAAGGAGCGCGATGCGCTACGGCAGGAGGTCACGGAGCTGAGGAAGAGTCTGGAGGAGGTTCAGAACAAGCAGAACACGGGAGCTTCAGACGAGTCGCATGCGAATCATGAGGAGGAGATGCGGAGTTTGAGGGAGGAGTTAGATGAGGCCAATGAGGGCAAGGAGCACTTTGAGACACAATACAAGAACTTGCTCGGCAGGGTCAATACGATCAAGACCAGTCTGGGCGATCGGCTAAAGGCAGATGCGGTATGTCTGCATAGGGTTTTGCAACAGACGGAGTACTGACCTAATGCAGGCCAGAATCGAGGAATTCCAATCCCAAATCGCCGACCTCGAGGAGCAAACCCGCGAGCTACAAGAGAACAACAACAGCCTAACCGAGGAGCTCGCAAAGCTACGGCAAGAAAAGGAAGCTCAGGCATCCGAGATTGAGACACTACGGAGCAGGTCGACTCTGTCGCAACAAAACTGGATCAAGGAACGCGATGAGCTCATCTCGCGAGAAGCATACGCTAGGGAGGAGTTCGAGAACGCCAAACAGGCTATGCAAGACTGGGAAGTGTTGGCCATGAACGAGCGATCTCTGCGCGAGAACTTGGCTGAGAAGGACGCTGAGTTGCGAGACCAACTCGAGTCGATGAGGGAAGAGTACGAACGGGCTGCCAGGGATAGGGACACCAACAATCAAGCTGTGGAGGGTCTGCAGAAAGCGCTGCAGGAAGTACAGAACCGTGAGTACAATCTTCTCTCGACATGAGTCTACCCTAACTGACAATGTCTAGTACGAAAAGCCGAGCTCAAAAAGTCCGTCGAGACCTACGAATCGCAAATCAACGACCTGCGGAAGCAAGTCCAAGCCGCGGAATCAGCGTCCAACGCCGCCAAAGCCACCCTCGAGTCCACACAGAAAGATCTCGAGCGCGCGCTCCCCTTCGAGAAGGAAGTCAAAGAGAAAAACCTGTTAATCGGCAAACTACGCCACGAAGCCGTAACACTCAACGAACACCTTACAAAGGCATTGAGGATACTGAAAAAAGGACGACCGGAAGATAACGTCGATCGGCAGATCATCACAAACTACTTTTTGCATTTCCTAAGTATAGACCGGAGTGATCCGAAGAAATTCGAGGCGTTGCAGTTGATTTCTGCGTTGTTGGGTTGGACAGATGGTACGCCTCCCTTCCCTTGCCTCCCCAATCCCCTTCCCCCACCCATTCTCCCTCACATAACTAACACCCCACACCAGAGCAAAAAGAGCAAGCAGGTCTCGCTCGCCCCGGCACATCATCCAGTTCAACCGGCCTGCGCATCCCTCTCTCCTCGCCCTTCAGACGAACGCCATCGACCGCGTCGCTGAGCGCCGCTGCCGCAGACCCCATGCTCATGGCTAGTAGCTCGAGTAATAAGGAGTCGTTGGCGGAGCTGTGGCAGGACTTTTTGGAGAGGGAGGCGGCGGAGGGGAAGGGCGATGCGAGTAGGAGGGGGAGTACGGTTGGGTCGCCGCCGATAGGGGGTGAGAAGAGGTAATGGTGTAATAATAAGACCTTAAGTGCAATAGAATCGGGTGTTAAGGGCACCTTGGATTGTTTGATCAGATGTCTGTTTGCCTTTAGGTGTATTTCGAAATTCTTCCACAGGTCGTGTTGTTACATTTTCCATGTACAGGTATCCCAACGCCCAAGCCGCGCTTCTTTATGCGCTACCAATAGAGAGTCATCCAGAATACATTGCAATACTTCTCGTTCACGGTTTCTTCCTCCTCCTCGCACCATCTCTTTCAGCCTGCGTAGTTCTCGTTCACAACTTATTCCACCCCGCATCATCTCTTCCAGCCCGTGTGCTTCAATATTGCCTCTTCCTTCGCCTTCCTTTGGTCGGGCTCTATCGTCCGAACCCGGTGCGCCTCTTCGCGCTTTTCCCTCTTCATCACCTTCACTTGCTTATCGGTCGGTCGGCGGATGGCCCAGTTGAGCTGGCCGAAGATGTTGGTCTTGATGGCTGGGGTGTTTGTTAGTGAAAGGTTCCCTTGATATAAGGAATGGATGTCTTACCATCCACACAGTATGGACAGAGAATGTGTAGGCGCTTGACTCTTCCGCACCCGGAACATGTGTTGAGCGATGTGATATCCTTCAGTCCCTTGCCCGCCATGAACCGTTGGCGCTTCTTGCGGTATGACGTCTTCTTCTTGGGTACTGCATTGAGTATGCCGTCCCAGATATCGGATATTGACGGTATTGAGGGGAGTGATAGGGACGGTATTGCGAGTGCGCCGAATGGTGTGTTGATTGCGCCGAATGGCTGTGATAGGCGTTGCAGGAAAGGTGTGTTGAGGATGGGCCGCATTGGGCCATTGAGGCCCGGCAGCAGCGTCTGCCACAGCGGGGGGAGCGGTCGGGTGAGTGCCATGACTGCAGCGGTAACTGACTGCAACGGGATTACGTAGGGCCGCGATATGGCGATGCTGGTGATGGAGTTGTAAAATGTCGTGACCCCAGTCCGAGCTTGCAGGTCGCGCCTTACCGCCCTCCCACTAGCGCGCTTTCGCTTCCTAGCTGCCCCCTTTCCCGCGCCTGCATCTCCACGAGAAAGTCGCCAGCGCAGCGACCCTGACTATTTACTCTATTACGACGACACCTCCGACCCTCCTCTCCCCAACCTAATTCCCATTCACCCACCCACCTCCATCACCCCCAGTCCGCGCCCCGAGGCTCCCATCATCCACAATGGCTGCTGCATACAACCAGAACCAGTCGCAGCCCATCTTCCCGGACAGCTATGTCGGTTTCGACAGCATCACCAAGCAGATTGAGCGCAAGTCGGTCAAGCGGGGCTTCCAGTTCAATGTCATCTGCGTTGGTAGGCTTCATCTTTCTATCACGTGTGTCCCTTGGTATTGACGGTGTACAGGACAGACTGGTCTCGGCAAGTCGACTCTGATCAACACGCTCTTCGCCTCGCACCTCATGGACTCCAAGGGCCGCTTCCAGCCCGACGAGGAGGTCCGCAGCACCACCAACATCCACCCCGTCTCACACATCATCGAGGAAAACGGCGTGCGTCTGCGCCTCAACATCGTCGACACGCCCGGCTACGGCGACCTGATCAACAACGAGCGCTGCTGGGACCCCATTGTCAAGTACATCAAGGACCAGCACAGCGCCTACCTCCGCAAGGAGCTCACCGCCCAGCGTGAGCGCTACCTCCAGGACACGCGCATCCACTGCTGCCTGTTCTTCATCCAGCCTTCTGGCCACGCCCTCAAGCCCATCGACATTGTCGTCCTCAAGAAGCTCAGCGAGTTTGTCAACGTCGTGCCCGTTATTGCCAAGAGCGACAGCTTGACCCTGGAGGAGCGTGCCGAGTTCAAGCACAGGATAAAGGAGGAGTTCCAGTTCCACAACCTGCGCATGTACCCCTACGACAACGAGGAGGATGACAACGAGGAAGTCCAGGCAAAGCAGGCCATCAAGGTGAGGAAGACCGTCGAGATGCGATTGGACATCCGCTAACCTGCAATAGGAACTCCTTCCCTTTGCCGTCGTCGGCTCTGAGAGGACCGTTGTTGTCAACGGCAGGAACGTCCGCGGTCGCCAGAACAAGTGGGGTATCATCAACGGTAGGCCATCTCAAACGCTCTTCCAGGCGAACTTCACTAACACCCCCCAGTCGAGGACGAGAACCACTGCGAATTCGTCTACCTCCGCAACTTCCTCACCCGCACCCACCTGCAAGACCTGATCGAGACGACCGCACAAATCCACTACGAGTCGTTCCGCGCCAAGCAGCTGCTTGCCCTCAAGGAGAGCTCTCACCAGGGCCACTCCTCGCGCCCCATCTCACCCTCTGCCGACCGCGAGCTCAGCAGGAACAGCCAGCGCATGACCATGAACGGGTACTAGGAGTTCCCGAATCATAACCGCGTCGATAGTAGCGGGGGCAAGCCCAACGGCCCTCCACCACCGCGTATGGAGCCACGCATGGAAAGGCCTGTCCCCATGATCGATGCTATCTGAGCGGAGGTGGTTTAGGTGTGCGTCCATCGCAAGGGGGGGCCCATTTGCGACATGTTTTTGATACCAGTGCATCATCTAGCACGAAAAGGGAGAGGAGGAGACTTTGCGGCACACTTTCGATTTGACACCTTTCTCAATATCCTTTTAGTTACGATGGATTCTTATTATCTTTTCTTCATCTCGTATGTCATAGCAACGGTGTAGTGGTTGAGCTGTGACCTTGGGTTGTGCCCGGGTCCCCTTCTAGGATAGCGGAGTAATTTGAAGCCTAGTGCTTTTGCATCATTCTTGCGCGGCTGTGTGATGGCTTGGTGTCTTTTGACCCGTTTGCCTGGTAGTTCGCTCTTTCCGCCGGTGTAGCCATGTCAGGCCATAATCTTGGGCATGGTACGATGATCAGTCTGCTCTACCCAGCGAGGCAGGTACGGGATACCAGATGATACGACCGCAGATCCTCATCTACCATTCTCCCCATCGAGACAGACAGGGCTCAGCGCCGCCCGACCCGCCCCAAGTCAACACCCACAGTCCGGTAGTGTGTGCTCCCAACCACTCCTTTCAGCGCAACAACTTCGACCCCGCAAAATCCTCTATACTATCATCCCCCTTCTTCGCACCGCCAGCCTTACTCTGCCCAGTCACTCTCACCGGCCCCGTCTTCCCTCTCGCTGGTGATTGTGATCCATCAGGTGACTTTGCAGACGTAGTCTGACCATCGGCTTCCCCGACGATTCGCTCGATGACTTTCGCTTTCGCCCCAGCCCGCTTGAATCTATCGTCGAAATCCGCGACGCCTTCTTCGGTGTTTGCGGTGTCGAAAGTGAGGGGGTCGGTTAGGGAGTGCAGGAGTGTTGTGTTGTTGAGAAGGCGGGAGGAGTTGGGGAGGGGTGGTAGTGATTTGCTTTCCTCCTCTTCGTGCTTTGATGTTGAAGTGGAATTGGATGTGAGACCAGGTAACCGTGATCCCCACACTACACTCCGTCCGTGGAGCTCGCCCAGGGAGGCGAACTTTTCGAAGCCTTTTTCTAAACCAAAGATTCGTCCTTCGATTCGGCCGGCGTGCGCGCCGTCTGAGACGCCGAGGTTGTAGGCGGTTGTGTAGAGGGTGTCTTCTAGGGTTAGGAGGGCGTCGAAGGGGTCCGGTGAGGGGGTGCGGGTGGTTGGTGGGTTGGTGTGTTGGGATGCCATGGTTGTATGAATAGTGACTCGACGGTTCGGCTGGTTGAGAATTTGGTTGTGTATACGGTCTTTCTCTCGTGGTGCTACCGTATGGGTTCCAAAGTTATGACTGCGTTTGAAATCTTGTCGTGCGGATTAGTCTTGATTTATTTTCACTTCGTAGAAGTCCACCCTTGGTGCTCCTTTAGGTAAACAGTAATCCAGGCCTCTGTGTACTTTTCAGCGGAGATGCATGCGAATCCAACTTCAAGAACGCGACACTGTTCTCGCTGGTGCAAAGATCGAAGTCAGGGTTCAGCCACCTGTGGCGTCACTGGCTGGTGGGGTAAGTATTGGCGGGGCAGCTACCACACATCCGCAGTGCGTGCAGTCATTCGCGTTTGACTCAGCTACTCGACCAAAGAAACGCGGAGCTGCACATATCCTCATTGCGCGCTCGCTTTTCTCTCAACCTCTTTCCACCCAATCACATATCTCGTAATATCAGAGTAAGAGCTGCATCGTCGTTTCTCCATTCACTCCAAAAAGCTGACTCCAGAACAGCATACAACCTCCCATGACTGAGACAACGAAAAAGATACTGCCCGTCGAGGGCGAGCGGAACGTGCTCATTACCAGCGCGCTTCCTTACGTGAACAACGTTCCCCATTTGGGCAACATCGTCGGCTCTGTGCTCTCCGCCGATGTCTTCGCTCGTTTCTCACGCGCGCGCGGCTACAACACACTATACGTCTGCGGAACAGACGAATACGGCACAGCGACCGAGACGAAGGCCATAGAAGAGAAGTGTACGCCGAAGGAATTATGCGACAAGTACTACGCGCTGCACAGCGAGGTCTACAAGTGGTTCAACATCAGCTTTGACCACTTCGGACGCACACCCACACAGCAACAGACCGACATCGCGCAAGACATCTTCACCAAATTGTACAAGAACGGGTTCCTCGAGGAACAGACCACGACACAACCGTACTGCGAGACACACAAAAGCTTCCTTGCGGACCGATTCGTCGAGGGCACATGTCCATTGTGCGCCTACGAAGACGCGCGTGGAGACCAGTGTGACAAGTGCGGACATCTTCTCGACCCTCTGGAGCTGAAGAACCCACGATGCAAGCTCGATGGCGCCACGCCAGTTCCGCGCGAGACCAAGCACGTGTACCTTTGCCTGGACAAGCTGCAACCATCAGAAGAGGAGTGGTTCAAGAAGGCGAGCAAGGAGGGTAACTGGAGCTCCAATGGTGTTCACATTACTTCATCGTGGTTGAAGGAGGGCCTGAGGCCGCGTGGTATCACTCGTGATCTGAAGTGGGGAACTGCGGTGCCGCTCGAGGTACGACGCACTTTTGAACACGACGAAATTCAGCTGACCGGTATCAGGGCTACGAGGACAAAGTCATGTACGTATGGTTCGACGCCTGCATAGGTTACGTGTCGATTACAGCAACCTACACTGAGGACTGGAAGAAATGGTGGCACAACCCGGAGCATGTCAAGCTTTACCAGTTCATGGGCAAGGATAACGTGCCGTTCCACACGGTTGTGTTCCCTTGCTCCCAGATCGGTACCAAAGACAACTGGACCATGCTCAACACCATTTCTACCACAGAATACTTGAACTACGAGAAGGGCAAGTTCTCAAAGTCAAGGAACATTGGTGTCTTCGGCAACAACGCCAAGGAGACTGGCATTCCATCTGACGTGTGGCGCTACTACCTTCTCTCACATCGGCCGGAGACTGGAGATACCGAATTCGAGTGGGACGGTTTCATTGCCGCAAACAACAACGAGTTGCTGAAGAACCTAGGAAACTTCATCAACCGCGTGATCAAGTTCGTCAACAACGCCAAGATCTACGATTCGGTCGTACCTGACTGGACCAAGTACGACGATGAGTACTTCACGGAGCACAAGAAGAAGGTCAACGATCTGCTGAAGACGTACATTACCGAGCTGGAGGATGTAAAGATTCGTGCCGCACTCGCGACCGCGCTTCATGTCTCGAGCTTGGGCAACTTACTGCTGCAAGACAACCGACTTGATAACAAGCTGGCTACAGAACAGCCAGATCGTTGCGCCGCTGTCGTTGGGCTCGCTTTGAGCCAGATTCATCTTCTCGCCAGTTTGATTGAACCATACATGTAAGTCTTGAATATCTCCCATCATTTGACTGTGCACTTGGACGAGCAGCATAAGAGACATTGGAGTATGTAATTCTTAGCTAACCATAATACAGGCCCGATACGACAGCCGCCATCCTTTCTCAGCTGAATGCCAAGTTCCTCATCATCCCCGACAAGTGGGAGGCGCAATCTATCCCCGTCGGCCACAAGATCGGCACTGCCGGCTATCTCTTCACCCAGATCAAACCTGAAAAGGAGCAAGAGTGGCGCGAGCAATTTGGTGGTGAGGAAGCTCGCAAAGCCAAGGAGGAGAAGGCCAAGAAGGCGGCCGCTAAGAAGGCAGAGAAGGAGCGCAAGAAGGCGAAGAAGGCTGCCGGTGCTGACAAGGGTGTTGAAGCTGCGGAGAAGGGTCAGGATGGACCTGCAGCCAAGACCGCGGAGGAGGAAGTGTCGAGAGGCGTTGAGCAGATCAGTCTACAGACCTCGTAGTGTGTGAGTCTAATTAGGCGGTTCTGGGAGTTCTGGCGCTACATTTAGGGGAGAGTACTGGCAGCATGATGCAGGGGCGTTTGCATTCAACAAATTCTGGGGGTTGTCAACGTGTGTTCGATGAGGAACATGACTAGGACCATGGGACGGCAGCGCGTGCTTTTCGGGAAGAGGACAGTTGGTCTATTTCAACATGTAGCCGCGCGTAAAGCATGACTTTGTTTGATTAGAGCCGACCCGAAATGTTAACTTCAAAGTACCATCACATGCGGCTTCACTGTCGATATGTCTCCGGACACCACATTGGAATGGTCAGAGAATCTTCCATCAGTCACTTGTTCTGCAAGCCCCGTATACTTCCAGAGAAAGAAGTTGGATCACTGACATCCACGAGAGCCGCGTATATCCGAGTTCCAGTGGATCCTGATTTCACAGTTGGAGTAGGGCGGCTCGTTACTCCGTGTCATCCAGGCGATGATACCAGCTGATTGTGTCTATCTCAGAGTCGACCTCAAACACAAGCGCTTCTACGGCAAGGGTATCAATAGCACTGATCCGCATCATAGTAACGAAGCGGAGATGCGCACTCTTGCACAAGAATTATGTAGTGACATGTAATGCGCTCAACCACCATCGTGACTACCTTCCAGGATGACGCTCTTGCCCTACACGTCTCCATATCCCCCATTAAGACAATGTGCTCACCGGAAATGACGACTACCCCGCATTCTTTGTTTATCACCGTGAGGCATTATCCTCCGCTTCCGTTCTCCTCCTCTTCTCCTCGTCACCTTCACTGTCCGTGCGCAATTTCTCAAGCTGCTGCGTCTCTAAAACGCTCCTTGCCGCGTCAGCCAAGCAAAACAACCATACACTCAATCGCCAACCGCTATTAGTTTGCTCTTTACTCCAACTCGCCGCTGTCGCTATTCCGTCGCATTTGTTCCGCGACAAGGTACCTAGCTTCCCCAATTGCAGCCGCAGATGAACAAACTAAACATGCGCAGTACCAGCGACCGCAGGTACACCATGGCGAGCGGATACGTCCCCCAGATCGACAAGATGGCCGGGATGACTCCCACGGAGCGTCGCGAGTTCTGCGATACCCCCGAGATCGCGGCCGATGCTTCTTCTGTCAAGCCGCCGAGCACCACCGCCAAGTATGACAGCAATGTTTCGATGAACACATATCCCGCTGCCGAAGCGCATGGCGAAGGCGGGGCGCAGGCCAAGGGTCCCGCTGACATGGAGGGCTTGACTGTTGTCTGGACCAAGAAATGGCTGATTGCCGCTTATGCTGCGTAAGTCCATCTCGTCATTGCGGTTCATTTTCTGCCCGTTGATGCTTTGTACTGCTACGATGCATACAGCAATGCTTACATCCCATAGGATCATGCTCATCTCTTTCGTCAACTCTCTCCAACAACAAACCAACTTCTCATGGCGACCCTACGTCACCTCGGCCTTCATGATGCACGGTCTTACGGCTATAACCGATATCGTTGCAAACATCGTCGGAGGTGTATCGAAGCTTCCGCTGGCTAAGTTCATCGATATCGTTGGACGACCCCACGGCTTTCTTCTTTGCTTGATGTTCATTGTCGCTTGTAAGTCCACTCACTCCAACCAATCCAATATCTTGCGAAAAGACTCATGGATCCGAGGCCCAAGGGCCAGAGGAAGGCGTTCATCTCGATTCTTCAGTGTACAATGTCAGTGCTGACTAGTGTCCTTGTAGCGCTCATTCTCATGGCTCTATGCCAGAACGTCCAGACCTTTTGCGCTGCGCAAGTCATCTACTGGACAGGCATGAACGGTGTCGATTACATCTTCAACATTTTCATCGCCGATACCGCGCTTATGCAGAACCGTTTGATCTGGATGGCGTTTACTGGATTCCCCTACGTTGTCAACACCTTCGTAAGTCCCACTTCTGAAAGTCTGTTGGACGTATACTAACATCATCATGTCTAGGCTGGTCCCAAGCTTGGTGAAACCTGGCTCAACCATAGCACTTGGCGTTGGGGCTATGGATCTTTCGCTATCATGACACCAGTCTTCTCCATATCCTTCTGGCTTGTTTTTTGGCTCATGGGTAGACGAGCAAGAAAGATGGGCGTCATATCGCGCGAGCCGAGCGGCAGAACGGTCTGGCAGAGCACCAAGCACTGGTGTACCGAGTTCGACGGTGAGTTCAACTTGCAGTGAGACTTCCATTCCCTGCTAACAGTCACAGTGATCGGGGTCATACTCATCACCGGTGGATTCTCCCTGCTTCTTCTTCCGTGGCCTCTGGCAGTCTACCAAAAGGACGGCTTCGGCTCTCCCATGTTTATATGCATGGTCAGCTTCGGAATCTGCCTCATCCTACTCTTCGTGGCCTGGGAGCGTTACTACGCTAGCCATGCCCTCTTTCCATACTACCTCATGAAGAACCGCTCGATCATCGCGGCATGCCTGCTCGGTTGCAACTCCTGGATCGCTTTTTAGTAAGTCCTCCAAAACCCGCGAGACATCTGTGCTGACATCAGGACTAGCTCATACCGCATGATGTACTCTTCATACCTTCAGGTCGTTTTCCAGCTTTCCGTTTCCAAGGCGGGATATATCACGAACATCTTCAACATCGTCTCGTGCACCTGGGCAATCATCATCAGCTTCGCCATGAAGTACACCGATACCTACAAATGGGGTGCCGTCATCGCCGTCCCCACTCAACTACTCATGACTGGCCTGTTGATCTATCTCCGCACACCCGACTCCCCGATAGCAATCCTGATCCTGGTGGAGGTACTCGGCGCCATGGCGAGCGCTATGCTCTACAACGTGGAGCAAGTTGCTATCATGATGGCTGTGCCGCACGACCAAGTCGCTGTTGCTATCGCGCTTCTCAACCTCGTCACGGCTGTTGGTGGTGCGATCGGCCAGTCTGTTAGCGGCACTCTATGGGCTCAAATCGTACCCAAGAGGCTCGTCGAATACCTTCCTGAAGGATCGAAGCACCTGGCTCCAAAGATCTATGGCGATATCACTATGCAGTTGTCACTGCCATGGGGTAGTCCGGAGCGTCAGGCTGTGGTACACGCATTCGGCGACGCGCAGAAAATCATGGTGTTGATGGGGACTTGTGCATTTGTGCCCTGTTTTATCTGGGTGGCCATGCTGGAGAACCAGCGCATGAGCGAGCGCAAGGCTCGCAAGGGTCTGCAGGCTTGATCGGTGTGGAAAAGTCGTGCTGTTCGACAGACTCAGGTGGTACAACAGGGTCGTTTGTATAAGATGACCAGTTGGTACGACGGGCTGAGGAAGCGGAGGTCCGCGCGATACGCGCTGCAACACTATCTTGGTGGGTTGAAAAAGGAGTAGGCGAGCCATCCGACTGGCTGTGGCAAGCGGTCGGTGGCCATTGACGGAGATCTCCCCTCGCGTTATGCATCATCTGAATATATGTACAATGGAATTGGCCGTGCGGCCGGCGTCGATGTTCATTGTGTCGACTCTTCAGTGACACCGCGTTGAGATCCAGAAGCTTGATCCAGGGCATACATGCTGATCGGAAATTGCCTATGCCAGGTCTCCAGTCCGCGATAGATGTGTAGCTTGAACAATAGGTAACTCTCGTGATACCCAAGTAATGGAATGTGTCGATGGCTGCGGTAGGTGGACACCTTGGATGGAGGTCGACAAGCCCCTGCAGATGAGAGCTCGGAATCAGCGCAACATGCATGCCGCATGACGTTTGGCAGGCCCCTCTTCTGAGCACCAAGCACCAGAACACCAGTAGACCACATAGCATCTTAGTCCTTGGTACTAGCCAAACGAGCCTCATCGTCGCAGTAACGGCGGGCTCCAGGATGCACCCTGCCCACCTATCGGCGGTGAGGCGCCAACGCATCCCAGCCTCGCCAATTACCTGAGTCGTAGCTCCGGTGCGCTCCACCAGCCACTGACATCCCAACCACAACGAGCCAGCAACCACACTTCTCTACACGCTTGTCTGCGGTGCTTCTTCCTGCACCTGCTCCGAACCAAATTATTCTCCGACGTTGACATTGACATTGACAATGTATCTACCACATTTACTCGCCCTCCCGCCCGCCATCATTGCCCTCTGCGCAACACCCGTACTCGCCGAATCACCACCGCAATGGCCGCACAACGTACCCAGACACCTGAAATACTTCCCTGAAGATGAGGAGCATGTGAAGAGGGGCTTGAGCGTCAAGCAGAGGCTGCAATTTGAGAAGCCCGTTGGAGTCAAGAAGATGAGCACGGATGAGGGCGAGATGTTCATGCTGGACAATTGGATATTCGCCGCGGATACCCCGTCGCTGCAATCGTCCAAGAGATCAGACTATGATGTCTTTGGCAATACGACGTCGCAGGCTCTTTCGCCGCTTCGTCCACTGGCTCAGTCCGACTGGCTGGCGCGCATGCATATCAGAGATATCCTTCTGAACCGCCAGTTCAAGTGTCCTGATGGGACAACGAGTTGCGAGAGCATTGGCGCGCCGGATGTGTGCTGCGGCACGAGCAGCACCTGTGTTAGTGTCAGTGGTAGCTCAAGTGCAGGCGATGTGGGATGCTGTCCCCAGGGCCAGACTTGCGCAGGCAGTGTGAGCTGTGATGAGGCGAGTGGGTATACGAGTTGTCCTGATGCGCAGAATGGAGGATGTTGTTTGCCGGGCTTCAAGTGCCAGGGTATTGGATGTAAGTTCAAACTTCCTGATATCACGAAAGTAGTTTCTAATCCGTACAGGCGTCGCAGAATTCACATCAACAGCCTACATCCAACCCTCCACCTCCGCAACTCCCACTTCAACCTCAACAACCACAACCGCCGCCGCCATCCCTCCTACAACCTCCACCAGCACCAGCACCCCCTCCCCAACCTCCACCTCAACTTCTCGCTCCGCATACACGTGCTCAACAGGCTGGTTCTCGTGCCCCGCCTCCCTCGGCGGCGGCTGCTGCATGAACGGCCGCACCTGCGCAACGGGCGCCTCCTGTCTCGGCGACGACGACAACCCGTCTTCCACGCGCGCCCCCGACGCCCCCGTCCGCCCCACCAGCGCCGCCGTAACAACCACCGACGCCGCCTCCCCCAGCGACAACGTCTGCCCCGCCGGCTTCTACGTCTGCAGCGCGTACTACCCCTCTGGCTGCTGCCGCGTTGGCCGCGATTGCCAGACCACGGGGTCCTGTGCGCTACCCGAGACGGATACTATTGTGAATACGAATGGCGTTGTTATTGTTGCGCCTACGGGTGCGGGTAATGGGGAGGGAGAGGGAAGTTGTCCGCAAGCGTGGTATAGTTGCGCTGCGGATCAGGGAGGCAATTGCTGTCCCGATGGGTATGCGTGTGGGGAGCAGTGTACGGCGACGGCGAGTGGGCAGTCTGGTGTCACGGATAAGGCTCAACTGAGTAGTAGCAAAGCGAGTTTTGTAGGGGCTTGGAGTGTTTGGGGGATGGTGATTGGGGCGGCGGGGTGTGCGGTTGGTATGGTTGTGCTGTGAGGGGGAGATGACACGGGATGATATGGGATGGGTAATGTGTATATGATGGAATGATAAAGTTGATGTATATATCGCGAATGAACGTTCTTGAGTAACGAAACTATGTCCACTATGCTTGTCCGTATGAGGTACGTAGCGTGCCATTGCCAAACGAATCCGGATTGAAGCAACATACACTGAGAGACGACTGCAAGTTCAGACGGGAGAAGGACGCATTTCAGCGCTTCATAATCGAGTGAATAGAACATGCTGCAACGCATTCGAAAATGTCATAATTCGATTTCAATTCCCAATCTATCTCCTCACAGCTTAAAGCTGCCCGCGCCTCTCTTTGCAGCCTCCTTAACCTCCTTACCCTCCACATCAGTAATAACACCCTTCCGTCCAATAATTTGCACACCACCCTTCTTAAGATCGCTCACAAGTTGCTTCTTCTCACCCCTCTTCTTCTCCTTACCCTCCGTCTTCTTCTGCACCGGCTTATTAAGCCCAGCCTTCTTCGCCCTCTCCTTTGCACGTCTCCTTCTCGACATCTTCTCTTCCCGCGACATCTCGTCGTGGGCGACTGGCATGCCGCTCTTGGTAACGATCTCGCTCTTGCTCTTGTCCTCGCCCGGCTTGTAGATTTCTTGCGGCGCGAGCATACTTGCGCTGGCGACTTCGCCGCCGGCGGTGGGCCGTGCATCTTCCATTTCGATGGCGGGCGCATCAGTGCGGATTTCTAGGTTGGGTGCTGCGGGCTTGGGCTTGAAGTGCGAGGAGCTGAGGGAGTCGAGTTTGGCGGATATGCTCTTCCATAGCGCGGTGATCTCGTCGTGCTCCTTCTTCAGCTTCTCGTCTTTGGCTTCGACGAAGTTGGGGTCTGTCTCGCGTAGATGCTCTTCTTCGTAGATTTCGGCGAGGCCTTTGCCGGATTTTGTGTCGTCGAGCTCGAAGCGGCCGCGTCGGGGGCCGGTGGCGAGGTCGTCGGGTCGGCGGCGGTGGATCTCGTCGAATTCGCCGGCGAGGATGCGCCGCTTGATGAGCGCTTCGATGTCTTCGGAGGTTTCTTGTGTGACGATTGGGACGGGCTTGCCGGCTCGTTCGAACTCGAGGTTCTCTTCGAGAAGCGAGTTTACTGGTCGGTCTGCTGCGCGTGCTTCACCAGATAGCTGCCATTCTCGTTTTGCAACGTTGGCTGCTTCCAGTTTCCGGATCTCCTCTGCGATCTTGGCCTGTCTCCGCTCGTGTGTTGATCGTCTCGACTTTGGGTCTGAGGGGTCTACGTCGGAGAGGTCGCCCTCGCTTTCCATATCGTCGTCATCTTCGAAGAGATCTCGGTGTACCCTGGCCATGGTTCCTTCCACGTCCTCCTCGACTTCCTCTGCTGGTTGTGACTGCTTCTCAGGGAAGTTGTGGGGGTTGGGTCGTCCGCGCTTCTTGCCGTTCTTGTTCTTGCTCGCCTTTTGTGCGGGAGGCGCGAAGAAGTCCTTGTACATGACGTTGTTGGCGTTCATACCGGTGTCAAGACCGTCCAGGTCACCGTCCTCGAGGTCGTCCTCATCGCCACTGTCGCCATCCGGTGCATTTAGATCAACGTTGCCGAAGGTTGGTCCGCCCTCGTCAGACTCATCGTCGGATGCATTTCCTGCGATACCATTGGCTTTGCCTGTGGATGGGCCGTCTTCCATGGGGTCTGCCTCCCAGTTTACTTCGTCATCGTCGCTGTCCACACCCTCTCCCCTCTGATCCTGCTGCTCTAGGAAGTCGGTTTGCTTGTTGAAGTCGTCTATGGAGAAGAATCCGTCGTTGAGACCGTTGGGATCGGGTTGGTAGGTTTCTGCTGGCGCATCGTCTGACGCATCGTCGGAGAACATGCCGTCTGCTCCATCTTCCTTGTCGATGTCCTCGTCATCCGGCTCGCCGTCAAGCGCTTCTTCATCCTCGTCTTCGTCGACACCATCGTATTCCCAGTCCACGCCCTCTTCGCCAATGTCTGATTCGGTGTGGTATTCCTCCTCGGCCTCTTCAATGCCCTCATCGTCGTCCTCCTCGCCATCACGGATAGCGACAACGCCATCATCCTGATCGGGCAAAGAAAGTTCAATCTCATCTGTCGTCGCCTCGACAATCTTGCGTGTCTGTTCGAACACCTGGTTGACGCCAAATCCGTCCAAGTGCACCTTCTTCAAGTGCAATACACTGATATCATCGTCGTAGCCGCCGCCCCGCTTCCGCTTCTTGCGCAGATCTTGCTGTCGCTGTGATTGTGACGCGCTTACGCCGGCGGCTACTGGATCGAGATATCGTTTCGCCGCGGCAAGGAATGTCGCATTGAGCTGGGCGGTCGGCTGGAGGAAGGCTAGCGGTTTGGTGAGGAGACTTGTGGGCGAAGTCGCCGCGGTTGGTGGAAGTTCCATGGGCGGCGGTTGCGCGGAGCCGATAGAGAGGGTATGCGAAGAGATTGACGTATCGGGCGAGTGGGAAGGCGGCGCCATGCTCTGGATGTCTGGCAGAGGCTGGTGGTGGGTGAATGCGCTGATGGTTGCACTGAAGTTCGCGCCTGCCGCTGAACTTTTTTGGTGGAGCTGGTGGTCAAAGCGTGCGTTAGTGCTCCAGGTCTACACGTGTGAACCATCCACCCCTCTGCTTCAACCTCACGTGTTGCACGTTGTTACATTCACCTTGAATTCAGCTTTCACCTGCGGTTATCTCTTGGATGAAGCGTCGTTTAGGTTGCCGATCGACCCTTGAGCCTGTGAGAGTAGCAGTGGCAACATGCCGTCGCCAGGTAGAGGTAGCACTCAGCGAAAAATACGAGCTAGACACTTTTCAGGACGTCTGCGCGATTGATTACCTTCGACATTACTATGGACAGACTAATCAAGGTATCATGGAAGATGTTCCTTTACTTCAGGCACATGCTTTGCCAGCTCCTCTACAATCTCATTCAACACCCTAACCGCGAGCTTCTCATTCTCTTCCCCGACAATACTCGGCGCATCGGGTTCGATCTTATCGGTCGCATAGAACCTTCCATGTTGCTCTTGGTTCTGCGAGGCGCCAGTAATGTATATGTTGGCGCCTAAGTCCGCCGTCCTGAACGCCAAAGCATGCGCGATCGCCCTCACGATCTTGACACCTGGAAATTTGACATTGCGATCGATGTTCGTTACGACCGCACCGGGACATACTGCCGTGATGATGACTTCGCTGGACGGGATCTTCTTTGCGAGCTCAACGGCGGCGTATCGCTGGAGGAGCTTCGAATAACCGTACTGCTTCTGGCCGCCGGGGTATTTGTCTTCTTTATTGAACTCAGGGAGGATAGCGGGCTTGTTTCGAACGTCGGCAGAGATCTCCACGACCTTGTGCATGCCTGAGTTGACGAATTGCAGTACGGGTATCTTTCCTGATTGCTTTTGCGACTCTTTCAACTTCGGCAAGAGAAGGATACCGAGCAATATGGTCGAAAGCGTGTTGACTTGAAGGTCTTGCTCCCAGCCATACTCCGACTGCTTGTAAGAAGTATTGAAGATGCCGATGTTTAAGATGGCCACGTCCAGGTGGTCCAGTTCGGTGATAGCCCGCTGCGAAAACTTGACGATACTATCGTACGAATCCATGTTGAGCTGCCAGACTTCGAATTGACCTGCTTTGCCGACGTCTGCTTCGAGTTTGCTCTTGGTCGACTCGCCCTTGGCCTCGTCTCTTGCTGTGATGATGACTTTTGAAGCGCCTAACTTCGCGAACTTGGCCGCTGCCGCGTATCCCAGCCCAGAGGTGGCGCCCGTCACCAGGACGTTGCGTCCCGCGAACGATTCGGTGGACTCTTTGGGTGGAGCGCCCCACTTGTTCTTCACCATATCTACGATCATGGCCATGGTGTTGGATATTTGAACAAGAGTCGGCTGTTAAGTTCGAAAATGGGTATTGATAAAGTCTGGTAGTATGCAAACATGTAACGATAATGGCGACTCACGTACTTTGTACCTTCGCATGCACAGATGCCGATGAAGGGCCGAGCACGGCTTAATCTTGAAAGTTTAAAGTACTCGCGGATCGTCCGGAATCCAGCAACCCGCAGTCGATTGCGTGTGTATTCCAAGAACCAGGAGGCGCGATATCAGGGGGCGCTTCCAACGGACTGTTCTGAGAGGTTACAACACAGCGTTGATGAAGCATACGTCCTAGAATGTTACTACTCAACAAGAGAGGGCAAGACGTTATGCTTGGTGACGGACTACAACATCAACATTTCGCGTGATGTAATGCCTGGATACTCCAGACATCGACGCGTTACTTGTAGGGCGAGCTGTTGCATGGTAGGATGGGTGGCTAAAATACCCATTTTTTCCTGCACGCAGTGATGAGCATGTCCTGTTATGTTAATGTTTAGGAGACGCGCGCAAGAAACAATCGTAACTGTGAGATGGTCTGGGAACAGGCATTGAGGGTTGCCGACAAGTCGCGCCTTCCATGCGATGGTGAGTGGAGGCGTGGTGTGACGACCCCCGCATGTTTTCGGCTACGTCCCCATGCCGCCACCGCCAACTTACCAGCACCCTAGACTCGGGACCGCCCCAGCCTCTCCATCTCCACTAACCTTCGACAAACATTCTGTGACCTGCAAGTTAGCACCCACGACTATGTTTCACGATGGAAGAGCGCGAATACCAGCTGCCCGCATGTCAAAAGTGCAAACTGCGTAAGGTCAAATGCGACAGGCAAGCACCCAAATGCACAAGCTGTCGGAAGGGGAACATCGCCTGCATTATCGTCGATCCCATTACTGGTGAGCAGTATGCACGTGACTACATTCGGCAGCTGGAAGAGAAGGAACTCAATCTGCAGCGTAGGCTGGGCGATCTCGACGACACGGGTGTTGTGACACCAGGCTCCACCGAGAGATCTGACGCCGCCAATCAGACACCAACAGGCCCTGAGACGGCAACGAGCTCAGGTACCCAGAACGGATTTGTTGGCGACGGCAGCGGCCTGGGCTTCTTGCAGAATATCCTTTCTGACACCAAATGGCAACACCATCGCGCACAAATCCTCGAGCAACTTGCGAAGCGCCCTCGCATTGCTAGGTATCGACCAGTCGCCCGAGCGCTACCACCACTTGCGCAAGCACAGCAATTGTTTGATAATTATTTCACACGTTTCCATGTCCATCATGCTTTTCTCCTTCGTAGCGAGACGCAGGACGCTTTCCACAGGGTTTACTCTTTCTCGCCAGCATCAGAAAGACCCGTGGCCCAGGACTACTTTCGCCTCTTTATGGTGTTCGCGATCAGCGATACGACCAGGCATCGCGCTTGCCAGGGCGATGGCAGCAGTGACGAGCATCCGTACGGCTATTACCTTGCGGCTGAACACTATCTTCCGGGCATACCATTGATCAAAGATACGGAAGCCATCCAGAACTTATTGCTGATAGCGAGATTCGGCATGTACCATCACATCAGCGCATCAATCTGGGAAATATCTCGCTTGTGCATGCGGCAGTGCATCGAGTGGGGTCTTCATTCAAAGGCACAGGACGGCCTGAGTCCATTGAAAGAACAACACCAGCGCAGGATTTTCTGGGAATGCTACGTCCACGACCGTTACAGCTCGGGCATACTAGGTCGTCCTTTCGCTCTTCTCGAGTCGGAGATAAGTATGCCACTACCGATTGATGCTGACGACGTAACAACCGTAACATCTGGGGCTAGTGTACTTGAAGAAGTTCCCAATGTTACGAACGTTCACCCAAGCGAGCTATCAGTCAACTTGTTTTGCATCAAGCTGCGACGGCTAAGCTCTGGGGTGCACACTGCCTTTTACGCTGGTCGAAAGCCCGCCTCACACCATGGTGGAGACAACACTCGCACGCCCGGATTTCACTCGATAGGCCACATATACTCATCATTCTCACAATTCGACAAAGATCTCCGTGCATTGCGATCGTCAGTACCAGTCTTCGTAGACCCCAAATGTCTGTACGAGCGTTCTGAATGGCATGACTTCATGTACGAGAAGGACCGCCTCCTGCTTGCTCGTGGCGCCATGCACAACCTACCATCGCGGCAGTTTTCCGGTACGTCCATCGTAAAGGAGATACTGAAAGTGTGCTATCAATCCGCGATACATACAATACAACTGTATGCAGACCTTCGAAGCAAAAATGCCATCACTTGGACACGCAGCTACTTTCAGATGATCTTTACTGCAGGTCTTACTGTCATCTATTGCATTATCCTGGGGGTCTTGGCCGACAATGACGAGCTCTCTGTCACTCATACCGAAGCTCTGCCAACACTGAACACTTGCAGTGCGTTGTTGAACTACTTCAAAGACAAAATGCCGGACGCAGGTTCTTTCGCCACTGTCTTCACTGTTATACTAGCAGAGTTCGTCAAAGATCGGTTTGCATCTGCATTACAGGTGTCAGAAAATGTCCCCGCAAATCCAACCCAGCCAATTCATCAACTGCTTCCAGCCCATGATACGCAAGTCTACCCCAATCACCTCCTCAATGCGGGTTCGCTGCATTTGAGCGTAGACACCGTCACTGCAGATCACTCTCAATCGGTTGGCGAGCAGCAAGAACGGGAAAATCTGGATCACTTGATGCTCGGAGACTTTCCTGACCTTCCAAATCACCAAGGTTCGCAAGACTTTGGCATGGGTCTGACTGATGACCTTATGAACCAACTTGAATACGGGTTGGGCGAGTACGCATGGGGCTCGTTGAACACTAACGTAGACTATTGGGGTTCTTTCTCCTACAATTAAACAAATAAAAGAGCTAGAAACAGAACCGGACACGATTCGGTGAGCAGCACTCTAGCTAGAGCGCCTGTACAGTCTGGATGTAGTCATACAATCGATCCACTGCCGCCATCGCAGTCTCCATTTGCGTCTCGGCCGTTGCAGCACCTACGTGCGGAGTGCTCACGACCCGTCCCGTTTCCCACAAACTACCATATTTATCTTTGGTCGGAGGCTCATGCTCATGGCAGTCGAGACCCGCACCCCAGATCAGGCCTTCCCTCAAGGCGCGTTCGAGATCGGCCTCATCCACAATCCCGCCTCTGGCCGCGTTGATCAAGATGGAAGTGGGCTTCATGATCTTGAACTGATCATACGATATGAGACCCCGGGTCTGTGGTATTAGAGGAACGTGTAGTGTTACCACATCTGAAGCTCGAAGAACCTCCTCAAGAGTCTCTGCTCGGGTATGCGCGATGTCTTCCCAAGCATCCTTTGGCAGTAGTGGGTCGTACGCTACGATGCGACACCCTAATCCGCCTTGGAAGATTTGCGCAACCTTGCGGCCGATGTTACCCATGCCCACGATCCCGACCGTCTTCTTGTTGATAATCAAACCAGAGCAAGTCTCCTTCGGCACGCTAAATCCGGCACTTTGCAGCGCTGTTATGCGACCAACCTCACGAGCCACAGACATCGTGAGCGTAAGCACCGTCTCCGCGACAGCCTGCGCATTGACTCCTGGCGTGTTGAAGATCTTGATACCGCGCGCTCTGCAGGCCTCGCCATCAATCTTGTCGATCCCGACGCCCTGTTTGCCGATGGCTTTGAGGTTCTTGCATGCTTCGACGTCTTCTGCGGTAAGGTATGATCCGCGAATGACCAGATATTCGGCCTTTCCCCTCCATTCCGAATGCTTGGGGTCTGAAGGGAGGATAGCGTTGAACAATGACTGTGCGCGTTTTATGGCTTCGGGATGTAGTGTATCGAGCAGGTAAACAGTAGCCTTGTCTACGCCATTTGACGGTGACGAGGACAGGGCAAATGTCTCTGATTCGATAAGTGCGGGAGCCATGATGACAACGATCGCGCGAAGCAAGCGACTCAAATAGGTTTGTGAGGAGAGTTTGAAGTCTAAAGTAATGTCGCACTGCGCGTCTTGACAGTATACGGCCGCCACACCCAAGGTGATGTGTACCTAGATGTATGTGGATAGCCGCACTACCCACACGCCGGGCATTAGAACTAGACTCCACATCTGAATCTGATGCAGAAGCCAATGCCGTGTCAGTACACCAGCAGATTGGGTCATGTGCGGAGCAACAGAGCTCGTCGGGCGACCACCGAAAGGGCCGCAGCGCTAGCTTCGGGGGGTGTCCGACTGCCCGAGCAATTCGACCCCTCACCCATGTCTTTTCCGGGGCCGCTCTGCTCTGTCGGATTGGAACACCGCGCCTCATGATTACTGTAAATCGGAACTAGATCTAGCAGCGCAAATGACGTGAGCGTTGAAACTCTCAATGGGATGTCGGCGTATTTCGGCTGTTGTTGGCTTTGCCCGCTCATACACTGCCGAAGATGAGTCGTCGCACATGGCACGACACCGCGATCTCCGACGCAGCCACTAAGCTTTTGAGATGCTCGTGAGATGATGTTCGAGATTGGATTGCCATGAGGATATTGCGAAAGCCTTGGAGAGCAGTGTAGTGGATTGAGAGCACAGTGAGACTGCTCAGGCATCGGAGCACGCATCTCTGTCGCTCCTGGGTAGGCGACAGCGATGCGATGAAAAGGCCGATGAAGAAGATAAGGTAGCCATCGAGAGCTCCTGACGCCCGCTCTCTACCGGTAAGCTGGTGTTCGACGGATGCCGCGTAGCTAACAAAGTGCTCTTCGATGTGTCGCAACATCATGTCTCGACCGGGATCTTGTGCCAAACTTGGGCACTTGATTATTTCGGCGAGACCACTGGCATGAAATTGGTCTTTGAGCAGATCGTCTGGTATCACTGCGTTCGGTACTGTTTCTCTCCAATGACATAGATTGATGAAGTGACAAAGCAAATCTTCATCAGTGTGCTTTCGAATCGAGCGCAAGAGCTGCGCGTGTTGGATGAGATATCGCAAAGCGTTCACTTCCGCATCCGTTGCTGCAGGCTGTGGGGAAGCTGGTGGCGACATCATGATATTGCCATCGTTGAGACAAAATGGCCGATCCATAGCCGTACTGAGGTGGGTGTCCAGGATGTACAAGGTCCAAAAAGCTCTCCCGTTCTGCCTTTTGATCTCGCTGTCTGAGCTCATGTCGGAGATGCGTGACGTGTGCATACCGGCGGATATACAGCGCGTCATGGCCAGTCCAAGTAAATGCCAGGAAGAGCCGCAATGTGTGGTGTAGATTGAACATATAGCAAGAGCTGTGAGACATTGCACGACTGCCAAGTCGCTCGACTGGTTGAGTACGCGAGGCATGAGTTGCGCGGCCTTTGTTGTCAACTCAGATATCAAGACTTCCGTGAAGCTGTGATCCGGCGATAGCAGTAACCCGAGTGCAATGCCTACTCTGACAAGTAGGATCTTCTCTGGCGACTCGTCCATCATCATGCCAATGTTCGTATCTCTCTCGGCCGTTACGACGATACTGTACAAGTCTTCGAGCTCGCTGCGCGTCATTACGGGAAAGGTTGTGGGAGCTAGTTTAACAAACCGTCTGAACGCTTCAGCCGCCTGAGCACCATCTAGTGTACTGCCCTGGGAAAATAACTCGTTACGAAAGTCCGCCATAGGCCCAGAAAGTGATGTGTTGGATCCGATGGGGCTACTCGGGTTGGTGTTGCCTATACTCGCCGCGGCAAGAAATAACGTCGAGAACGAAAGTCCCTGGTTCGAAAATGGCTGTCGGTCTGTCGGCTCTGCCATTGCACTAAGACTCAAGTAATTGGCTTCGTGCATTGCATGATGCAAGTCGTTGCTCGACCCGCGCTCGACTGCCGATGAGTCTATCGTCCCAGCATTTGGCCCATGGGGAGTGCCAGACGTGGACAAATTGCTATTCCAAGGGTGAATCGGTGACTCTTGATCGCTCATGACCTCGTGCTGCATGTCAGAATGCCGGTTGCTCCTGGCTTCCAGGGTGGCGATTCTCGACTTCAAAGACTCAATGTATGAGACGGAAGATGGATCCGAAGCGTCGATTACGGAGCCAAGGCGACGTTGCACGCATTGCGATGCGGCGACGCGACATTGCTGACACGTTGGAGTATCTCGAGAGCACTAGGTACCAGGTTAGTCTTTTGAGGGTGCGATGGAATTGCAGTGATTATGTGCGCGGGTTCGATCGCAAATTGTGGGAAGAAACAGGTATCGAGCAGACTTGACGTGCTGTCATTTATGTGCAAAGAAGGAGTAACCACCAACCTTCTGTTTCCGCTTCCAGCATCTTTCGCAGGCTTGCGATTGCAAGTTTATCATGTTGGTGGATGATAGTAGAGTTAGCTCCTGGGTTCAAAGATGGTGGTTTCGAAGTCGTGAAGGAACCGAGGTACCGGATACCAAACCGGAAGCTAGCGCGTCTCGGATCTCGCAGTCAGGATCATTCTACGAGCGAACGCTTTACATCAAATTATCGCGAATTTGAGACTAGTCATCATGGTTGAGTATTTACAGATTACATATGTGATCCGACAATCTGTTATATGATACAAGATGTCGACAGCTAAGAGCTCGCTAATACATTCCCATGCCCATTGACGTGATCCTTCATCTTCAATTCTTGTACTGTCACACTAGCCTTTTCTTTTAATGCATCGATAATTCCGTTGGTTGACGCAACAGTGGCTCCGTTCGTCTCAGGCTGAGTGGCCTCAGTAGAACTCTTGACCCTTGCGTTCAGTTGTGCCATCTCGCCTGCTCGCTTCGTAGCTCCACCGAGTAGCAGCGGTCCATCTGTCGCCGCCATAACCCATCGCGCGCCCATCTTGCAGAACTTCTCCACAAGGTCTAATCTTGAGTGCAGGCCTCCTACGCCAACCCATTTGCCGTGCTTCTTGCAGGCTTCAATCGTCTTCTCATACACTTCAAGTAGCTGCGGGCTCTCGTATTGTCCTGGAATACCCAGCTCGGCGCACATGTCATTAGTGCCGATCAGTAGACTGTCAACGCCTTCAATGGCGGCTAGCTCTTCAACACATTCGACTGCTTCAAGCGTCTCTACCATGGGAATGACAAGGGTTTCGCGATTGCACACAGGACTCATTGCCTTTGCGGCGAGGTGTCGGTACTGGAATTGTGGCATATTGTTCGTCGAGGAGCGATGCCCAAGGGGCTGGAATTTGGCGGCGGCTACCACGTCTTTGGCGTCTTGTGCAGAGCGGATGTGCGGGACTATAACGCCCATGGCACCTCCGTCAAGTACTCGAGAGACGAAGAAAGGGTCTTTGGATGGGACGCGGACTATGGGTGAAATGCCGGCGTAAAGAGCTGCAATACATATCTGACCTATCCTACGTTAGCTTGGAAGTTTCTGGAGAGGGGCGGGGCGCTGAGGAGAGAACGTACTGGTAGTGTCCAAGTCAAAGGTCGAGTGCTCCATGTCGATGAGAATACCATCAAATCCCGCGGTCTTCGCCATCATCGGAAGCTCAACGCTGCGGACAAGCTTTACGGACAGCGTGTAGGCTACCTCATCGCGGAGCATCTTCTCCCGGATCGAGTTGTGAAGAGTGAGTTCCGCCATGTTTGCGGGTATTATCGAGCTCTGAGGTTGGGTGAATGATTCAACAAGAGGGGATTGGATAGACTTTGAGCTATACAAGAGTTCTTGTTGTAGCGATACCGACTGTCATATGTACGTGAACGCAAACTCCTGTAGAATAAGCTTGCCCAGCATAGTAGTGTATGCCAGCGGCCGCAGCCGGTCACCGTGATGCCTTCGGAGCATGACCGAAGCGCCGAGCATCAGCGCACACAGCTCCCGGCCGCGAACGGCACGTCAGCGTTGTCGATGTTGACGATGGATAATGAGGGGGGTGGCGAGGCGGACGTGTGTCAGCCGCGTGCCGTGCCTGAGTCATGCAGGGTCCATCAAGCGCTCGGTCGCCCCTGCCAGCTGCATCCGCGTTCACGCGTTTCTTCTTGCCCCGCTTCCACGAGACGCTACGGGCGACCACCGACGCGTAGCTCAATCCTCGGATGCCCACCGAGATGTCACGCACATCGGGCGACCACCGAAATCGTTGACTCCACAGACATCGCCCAGGCGCGCGGAGCATAGCGCGTCTGGGGTCCGGGGAAGGCGTGGACGGCACAACCCATCCCCGCACGCTGGACGTCGTTGAAGCCAAACGGGATGCTATAGCGAGACCATGAAGGACGGCAGTGCGCATTGGCAGATGCTTACTACATCGACACCTGGAAGAAGATAACCCATGTAGCCAGGTATAAAGAAGCCGCTGCCTTCAAAGAGCCGTTGCGTTACACCGCACTGCTCGGGCCTTTCCTCCTTCAAATCCACCATCCATCTATTTTCTGTTCCTGCGACCGCCTCCATGACTACCGACGACGGATCTTTAAAGGGGAGTTGTGAAGTCATCAAGGTGGAGGATGCTGGACTTTCGGAAGCCGAGACTTTCCTTCAGCACTACCCTCTGCTGCGAGGGAAGACCAAGGATGAACTTGAGAGGCTGAACAAGGCTGTTCTGAAGAAGCTCGACTGGAAGTTTCTGCTCATCATCACTTTAATGCTCTTGATGAAGTAAAACAGCTCCCAAGCTAGTGTGGCGCGGAAACACATAGACTAACATTGGACAGCTACCTCGACCGCATCAACGTCTCAAATGCACGTCTTGCTGGTATGCAGCATGATATCCACATGACGGATGTGGAGTGGTCTGCTGGCATCTCGCTCTTCTACGTGGGATACATTATCTCACAGGTGCCAGCCAACATCATCATGTCCAAGCAGAAGCCTCGTATCTGGATGCCATGCATTATGCTCGCGTGGTCCTCCGTCACGATATGCATGCCTGCTTGCACCCGACCTTGGCACTTCATGCTTTGTCGTTTCCTCGTAGGGTTCACCGAAGGCCCATTCCTCCCGGTCGTGGCGCTCATGACGTCTAGCTGGTATACAAAGCAAGAGAGCCCTTTGCGCATGGCTATCTGGCACGCAGGAAACATCGTATCAAACGTCTTCTCCGGTCTCCTTGCCGCAGGCATCTTGACCAACATGGACAACATCGCGGGTTTGCATGCGTGGCAGTGGTTCCTCTTGCTCGAGGGTATCGTGTCTATCATGGTTGCCATCCCTGGATTCTGGCTCCTACCAAATTTCCCCAACAACACTGGAACGTACTACTTCACTCCAGAAGAGCAGCAGATGGCGCAATACCGACAATCCGTATCTTCCGGATGCGTGACGGAGGATGACGAAGGCGACTACCTTGGCGGCCTGATGCAGGCGATTCGGGACCCGTTCACGTGGCTGTTTGCCGGCATCCACTTCTCCCTGATTATCGCCCAGTCGTTCAAGGACTTTTTCCCATCCATCATGGACACCCTTGGCTTTGGAGAGGTCGAGACTTACCTTGTACAAGCTCCACCATACGTCATCGCCTACATTGTGACGCTCGTCGTCTCGTGGTCGTCTGGTCGCATGCTCGAGCATGGCTATCACATCATCGGCGCTATTTCGACTACCCTGATTGGCGCAATCATTATGATCAGCACTCTCAACACAGGTGCACGGTATTTCTCCATGATATTGCTCTGCTGTGGCCCGTTCGTAGGCTTGAATATCCAGCTTTCGTGGGAGACTACCGTTGTGCCGCGACCACGAACGAAAAGGGCGGCACTCATTGCTATCGCAAACTGCGTGTCAAGTGTAAGTCATTGGTTCACGCCGTATTTCTTCTTAAGAAATCAGGAGCCGAGGTACGAGACTGGAGGCGGCTGCATTATCGCCGGATGTGGCTTGACTATAGTGCTATGTTTGGTGACGAAGTGGTGGTGTAGTAAGAAGAACAAGGCTTTGGTCGCAGAGGAGGAACGCACGGGGGTTGTAAACAGCTGGAGGTTCGCGAAGTAGACGCACATTCCATAGTTTGCTGTAGAATGCTAGCTAGCTAAATGAGAAATGCATCGCTTCTGCTTAATATTTTGCCTTACACTTTGTCTAACAAAGAATCTAAAACAAGAATTTAAAGATAGATTAGTAAAAAACCTTATAGATTAAAGCTTTATAAATCTAAAACCTAATAAGATTTTTAACTATTAAGCTTTACTAAAAAGAAATAACTAAACTCTTTCTTAAAGAATACACTACGTAATATACTATAGTAGTGTATACTTTTAGTAGCTAAAAACCTTATAAGATAAGCTATATAGTGAGTAATATAGTAATCTATAATTACTTAGCCTTTACTTAAGATACTTAGCTAAAATAT